>JAEQML010084469.1:0-10122 GCA_016904865.1 Pissodes strobi | reverse complement strand
AATATTTAATACCTCATAACTTTCCCCAGAAAAGTGTGCAAAATTTGAAAATAGGTGGGCAAAATTGTGCAAAATTTGCCGAATCGAGTGGCATTAAAATTTTTCAGTTTTGTAAGAGACGCAAGTTTGCCCCCCGTATAAAAAACAGCTCTAGTTTTCCATGTGTGGGTGTGCAAAATTTTATTTGCGGTGTGCAAAATTGTGCAAAATGTGTGCAAAATTATGCTTCATTTATTTTTGAAATTTGTTTAATACGGGGGGCAAACTTGACCGACCCTAGAAGAACACTGTTTTTTCTGTTTTTATGTGTAAGGGTGAACGTTTTGGAAATATAATGCTTACCAGTGATGCGCTGTTTTTGAAGCTCTTTCAATGCATACGCTTAATATGAAGAATGGCTAAGTTTTAACACTTAAAACTTGCAAATATTACGGAGCGATGTACTATATATTCATTCTCTGTTATGTAGAGTTTCCTACGCAATTGCTATTTTAGTTTAAAAATGTTCAAAATTCGACACTATCTTAATAAAACCGAACACATCTAACCAATTTCAGTATTAAAGCTATGCGGAGGCAGTGTAATATGTAAACGTTACTTATCAATTTTCACCACGAAAAGGTGTTTGCAAAATTTCATATTGAAATTAGTCAACATATTAAAATAAGTTTTTCTTCTGCCGTGTTTGCATCAAAATAATCATAATATTAATATTTGTTTTAAAATAACTAAACAATTCTCAAATAATATATTTAGGAGAAACATTAATGGAGAAGCACCTAAGTGTTATTTTAATTTAAAAATATCCAAAATTCGACCCTATTATCAAGTGTAAAAGGTGTGTGCAAACCTAACACATCTAGCCAATTTTAGCATTAAAGTTGTGCGCAACTTATCAATTTTTGCCACGAAATGAAGGTTATTAAAATAATTCGACATATTAAAATAAGTTTTCTTACTGCCGTGTTTGCATAAACATAATCATAATATTAATATTTGTTTTAAAATGACTAAACAATTCTCAGGTAAAATATTTAAAAGAAAACTGAATAATTCGTAATGAACCTGATGGGGCACTGACATCTATGGGTACTGTAGTTATGTCGACTTATTATAGTGTCCTATCTAAGTGCTATTTTATTTTTTGAATGCTCAAAACTCCACACTATTATCCGAGTTTGCTATATTTAGTATTAAAATTAATATATTTTTGCAAATTTTAATTCATCTTGTGTTTTGTTTTTAAAGATATGTGCATGAGAAACTAAGAGAGGTTTCATCGGTTCCGGTAGAGCCATACAAATATCGTTATAGGTTTGTAAAAGCCTCCTTTATACTAAGGTTTCATCCATTAATAATTGTATTTTCCCTAATGTCTCACAGTGCTTGTAGCTTTTTTAAAGATGTACTTGTGATTCTCTAGTAATCTGGTTGCGCATTTTCATCGATTGCAACGTTGCCAAATTATTATATTTTTTGTAAAAATTTGTACTTTTATTCAGAGTTATAAGCACATGTGAATCCTCCAAAATTACTTGGTAGCTTTCCCTTAAGAAGCCCTTAGCACATACCTCGCACCATTTATACAAGGGCTTAAAGTAGCAAAATATGTTGCACAAATTTGTATTTATATGTCGTATAGAAGAAACCTTTTAGTCTTAGAAATTTCAGCGAATATTAAATTTAATATTATGGCATGTGAACATAGTGGTCTAAACCCACATTTTAATAATAAATAATACATTTTAGGTCGATAGACGACTTATCGCCGGAATATGGGCCGCTTCCCTTCGTCAAGAAGCTAAAGATACTCAACGAACGCCAAAAATTAGAAGAATTAGAAACGGCGATGAAAACCCGAAGTTTTTCCCTCGACATACCCGAAAGTCAAAGCGAACCTAGTGATACCTTAACCAGGTACATTCAAGTCATTTTTGACGCTTTAAGTCACATTATTTAGAAGATGCTTAATGCAGCTAAAGTAGACCTAGATTACACACTCAATTTTTCTTAACCCTTAACAAGAGAGGTACAGATTCACTTACACTGTTTTTTTTAAGTCAATTTTCCCATATTTATATAATATACTGTCAAAAATATTATAGAAAACAACTTTAGTAACGAAAAAACATGCAACGAACACCAGTTGCAGTTATATGATTTATGTGATCCCATAAAATCCAGTGGTGACATTATTGAATAGTGATCATCCGTCTCCCTTCGATTCTATGTTTCGCCCTATTGAACAAACATCATGACAAAATTTAAAAGAAGTTGAAATAATATTTTATGACCCATCAATTAGCATTAGAAAGATAAATTATTGCTTAGTTGAGAGGGAAAACAAGATTTACTCCTCGACTATATTGACATCAACTACTCTCTGCACACTTCAAAACGATACAGGCCAACACAAATATGACTGCAAAAAACACAATTACCAAGTAACGATCTGCTAAATTCACATACCCATTCCCACATTCCACACATTCCCTATTACAAAATGCCAGATAAAATCTGGCCAACGTTTGGATAAAACGTCTCACTGCCTTTCCAGGTCGCGTTCAGAAGGATCGTCGGTGCACCAACAAGATCAGCGATCGGATAAACAATTTCTTTCCGCCCCTTTAGCCACCTCACCCCTCCATTCGTCGAACGAATCCAACGAAACCCTCGAACGACGAAACCTAAAGTCAATTCTAAAAAAATTATCGGAAGATACGAAGGAAAAAGAGAAAGAGAAAGAAACGGAAAAGGAACCAGAAACGAAAGTTAAAGAGTCGCCAGAGAAGAAGCCTCAGAAGATGGACTCTACCGAGTTTAAAAGGTACAATGTTGAGATGGATATTGGTAATGGCCCATAATAATTGCTCAAACACAAATGTGGGCAAGAATGATTCTGTTTAAATTACGCCATGAGATATATGCAGCATGAGAATTTAGCTGGAATCTCCTTTTAGGGACGAATTCTATATCTAGAAAATGTTGTTAATATTTATTAGATACGAACGCTACCAACGACTTATCCTATAGAATCTTAGCAACGGATATCATACTGATAACTCTGCATCGATCAGTAGAGCAGCCCAAAGAGCTTCAGCTCAAACTAAACTAAACATGGAATGATGCTATTAGATTTTGGCTCTAGCCTTTAAAAGAATAAATGATTAAGCTGCATGCTTCATATACCTAGGACACACGGATATAACAAATGTATTTTAAAACATAATTAACAAGGTTGCTAATTCAATCTTTCTCATGAAATTGGCTCCCTTTATTATACTGACCGATGCAGAGTTGTAAGCCAGTAAGTAGGTTGAAAATTGCATTAAGTCCAAACTTCGTATAATAAACTATACCCAATAGTTAAAGTAAATTTAAATATTGCAATTTGCCAAATGTGCTAATTATGATTTAATTTGCTTATTTGAAAGCATGTGTTTTTGCATGGTCATTTGTTTGCCGAAGCATTATCATACCACAATAATTATTATCAATTTTGCTGCTCATCAATCACCTTTAGTATAAAATAATGATAGTAACAGGCTTACACGAATTTAATCAGTCAAATGATACCTTGTAAGTAGATAGGCAATATTTGTTCTAGCTTAAATTTCGCGATTTTTACATGTAAATTTCCATGCGAAAATTTAAGGCACGCACATCAAGACTGATACCATCTGATGACGCCGCGCCGCGCCGCCCTGAGATCTACAATTTTTAAGATGTGGCATCAATGAACATTTGGTATCTCTCCTAGCACTTGAAATCTCTGCCACATAAAATAATATTAATTGTATTATTTTTATATTGTCAAAAGTCTTGGAGTCTTGTGAGCCTCGAACCCATAGCTTCAGCATTCATATAGTACAACGATAATAACTGCTATAGATCAGTCCACGCTCAAAAGTTAGCGTGGCGCTTATAGAGAACGGCGTTGCCAATGTAACGTATAGTTTGTAAAGTGAGCGTTGGTCGTTACGTCATACCTAGCTTTTCTCTCTCACGCCACCGTCAATCGGTGGTGACCAAAATTTGACGTCACGGACGTACGTTAAGCTGCGCATAATAGGATATCGATTGAAATTCCTCATTTGTCAAAACGTTACCTAGGATCAGTGTTGCCAGTTTATTACAATTGTAACATTTCTGTTACTACATTGTTACTAACCACTTAATTTATTACCTTTTACTATTTTTGAACGCAAACCAGCTTACACCTTTTGATTTTTTGCGTCATTTTTTCAAGCTTGGCATTCTTAACCAAAAACTTTCAGAGTTAAAAAATGGTAAAGTATAATTAGTTATATAGAATATCTCATGTGTGCTACGCGCTACGTTTTCCTTTCTGTCTTTATTCATCCCCTTTTCGATCATATACATGTCATTATTTAAAATTTAAGTCGGATGCTTCAAATTTTGTTCAGTTTATTTAAATAAGTTTTTCAAGTGGTTGCCATAGCAACGATGTGTTACAATGTTTTACGACAATAGCTCAAAAACTGAATGACCCATACTCACAATTTTTGAACATCTGACGTCTAAACTATTTAATCCAAAAACTCATGAATATTTTAGAATAGCACAATCAGAATGATTTCAAGTCTTACAGAGTATTCAAAAATATGTAATGTAATACATACTGTATAAATTAATTTAGATTTAAAAAAAATTAAGGTCGGATGTTTCAAATGTTGTTCAGTTTATTTAAATACGTTTATCAAGTGGTTTCCATAGTAACGATACCTTACGAGAATAGCCAATATAAAGGGCTCAAAAACTTAATGGCCCATACTCAGATTTCTTGAACATCTGACGTCTAAACTATTTAATCCAAAAACTCATGAATATTTTAGAATAGCAGAATGATTTCAAGTCTTACAGAATATTCAGAAACATGTCTTATTCCTCTTTTCAGCCTTTACTTGTCCACTTCTGAACGTAGACCTCCTTCATATTTTTCCAATCAGTTCCACTTTGGGCTATCTGATACTTCTGTGGTCTCCCGATGCCCCGTTTAGTTGCCCTTGGTCTCCACATGACTATTAGTTTGGGTTATTTATGTCATCTCTGGCAACGTTTCCTGCCCAGCTCCATTTAAGTTCCGTTATTCGTTTGATGACATCTGTAACTCTCGTCCTTCTCCGGATTTCTTCGTTGCGGATTTTGTCTCTCAGACTTAGGCCAAGCATAGCACGTTCCGGGACTCTTGTTTCGGTGTCGTACGGAACAAGACCTGTTAAAGATTTCACAGGTAAATTGAGATCTGCGAGCTTCTAAACTCTCGAATTTCCGGTATTTAACAGCATATTTAGCTAGTTTACTAACTGTTACTTCTGTACTGATACAGAGTAGCAATTAGGGTCGTTGCACCACCGAATTTTTTTAGCATTTCCGGGGCGGAACCCGGAACAAACCTTGAAATGATGTCTTGCGAGACTGACGACGACGTCTCAGTCATATCTATGGACTCAGATTCAGGGAATACCCTAAATGAGTCCCGTATACAATTTTATATGGCAAAACTGAGAAAACACCCTAAATGCGGCTTGTGTATTAGAAGTATACCGCTTCTAACGAGCGCAAATACAGGTCCAAAACTCGACTTCAAGACGGCAATTGACACGATCAAAACCCACCTAACAAGAGACCATAAGGCCGTTTTCAAAAGGCCGGCTACGGTGCAGCCCAGAATCGATTGTGGACTCAAAAAGCCCGCAATCAAAGACAATGCCAAACTTACAGGCTCTGATACGTCCCCAAATACTAAGAAACAAAAGTTAGGGAACGCGACGCCAAGCGAGCCACCTAAAGAAACATAACAAAAAAGGGACATGCAAAACACTATCACAGATAAAGTGCCTAGCGACAACGATTCGGCCGTGCTTGTGCAGTTCGAATCTGCGCACCTTCAAACAGAGGAGCCCGATAAGGTACCTTTAAAGACGCCCTACAAGACGATTCCCTTTAAGAAAGGGATTCGTACGGTACATCTAGATGTAGGGGGTGAACCTGTACCCACCAGAAACAGATTCGAGGCTTTAACAGACTCGGAACCGGACGATAACGATGACAGAAGTAGCGTAACTTCTTCGCAAGCCTCCACCGCATGTAAAGTGCACAAAAAGACAAAGAACAACCCTGTGAAGCCCCCCAAAACTACACCGAAAGCCCCTCAAAAGAAGAAACCGTCCCAACCCCCGCCTATCGTGATCAAAGGCGGTGCACAGGACCACAAGGTAATTAGACAGACCTTACACGATATGCATGTAGTAGATTACAACTTAAAGTACACTAAAAATTCGGTGATTATCTACTGCACGCAGAATAAGGATTGGGCGAACTTAAAACGATTATTCGAACGTGAAAGCATTGAGTTTCACTCCTATGCGGAAGCAAATCAAAAAACTCATGCGTTTGTATTAAGAGGGCTAGACGGTGGCTTCAAGACGGAAGAAATTCGCAACGTACTCGCCGAAGAACACGGCCTTACAGTCAAAGCAGCGTACGAGATGAAAAAGACTCGTGTTCCACTGTATCTAGTAGTGCTAGATGCTACAATCACTTTACACAAACTAAACCAGGATTGTAGGCTCCTTTCCCATGTGCGCATTTCATGGGAAAATCGCCGAGCTACGAAAACAGTCATGCACTGCAAGAGATGCCAAGGGCACGGGCACTCAATGACGTACTGTCAAAGGTAATGGGCTTGCTCTAAGTGTGCAGGTCCACATCAAATCACTGAGTGCACTAGCAGCATTGTGAAATGTGCAAACTGCTACGGCGAACACAGGGCCATAAGCGTATTATGCCCTGTGTATCTTTTTAAGATACAACAAACACAGCCTGCCAACCCCCAAACAAAGCAGGAATACAGGCCTGCACCTCCCCCCCAGCAACCCTGCGTGGCAAGGGAACAAAGAATCCGGTACGACAGAAGAAGCTGCAAGGCAATTCCAACAGCAATTTCCGGCCCTCCGGAAAAGAGGACAGACCCAACAAAGCGCTCCTAAAAATACACAGGTTAGTCTTAATCAGGGTCAAGTCGATGCTAATAAAAACGTAAATATTAATCCTCAAATAAAGCCTCAAACATTAGATACAAATCACATTATAAATAACATGAATAATTTGCAAAGTGCCGTAAACCGTATAAACAGCCTCGTTAATTTCAATGAATTGTTGCGAGCGTTAAATGATTATGCAAACTTATTAGAGTCCTGCCAAGGGAACAAATTTGAAGTCTTACAGTCCTCAATGAGGTTCTTTACTGAGGACTTCAATGGCTATAACATATAGTTTACACAATGTCCATTAACGTTCTTTGTTGGAATTGTAATGGCATTCGCTCCAAACTCGGAGAATTTAAAAATTTCATTTATAATAATCCCAACTTTCATATAATATTTTTACTTGAAACTAACATTGATGCTGGTTTCAAGTTGAAATTTTACGATAGACAAGTCCTGCGATTTGATAGGCCCAATCGAGGCGGAGGAGGTGTGGCCTGTCTGATTCGCAGGTCAGTCCGTTATAAGCAGGTCCTAGGCCTGAGGACCGTCATTGAGCACGTAGCTCTCGAGCTTGACGGTGGCCTGCGGATAGTCGGAGCATATTCACCTCCGGGTCTCCGCCTCCAGGAAGAAGATGTTCCTTGCTCTGCTGCCTGCTGGCAGGAAGACGCTCCTGTTGAGGGATATCAACGCGAAGCACGCAAATTGGCGTGGTTTTACCAACAGGAGTGGACGCTTGCTACATAGGTTAGTAGAACAAAACATTGACTTAGTCTATCATCAAACTCCCAATCCCACACACTATCTTGGTAACCGATTCAATCCATCGTTCCTGGATATTGCTATTACTCGAGGAATAACTAACGCTTCAGAGCTCCTAAAGGTGAATGAGCTCAACTCGGACCATCTCCCAATCAAGATTAGCCTACGCTCTAGGCTTCAAGTAGTGCAGGAAACCATCCTGTCCTATAGGAATCTTGATTGGAGGGAGTTCCGAGAGAGGCTTAGCCAAGCAACAGTTATTCCAAGACAAATAGACTCTATCCCAGAACTTGAGAGCGAGGTGCAAGCTTTAGTCACAAACATCCAGCGCGTCAGAGACGCAATTTGCCCTACTGTCATTAAACGTCCGTTTACTGACACACTTCTAAATCACATAACAACCCTCATCACATCCCGTAACCGTATTCGGCGTAGGTGGCAACGAGCAAGCGTCGCCATAGACCGAGAACAGTTTATAGCAATGACCGGGGAGATAAAGGCACTCATTGCAGCCTACAGGAATGAGAAATGGATGGAATATGTCAATTCCATAAACCGTCATGATGGCTCGCTATGGAAGCTCGCCAGGCGCGTTCGCGGAGGCCCCGCCGATTTTCCTGGAATTCTGCATCAAGGTGATGTAATAACGGATAACGTCGGGAAAGCGGAGGCCTTCGCTGACTACCTGGAGGGCATCTTTAGCGAGACACCAAACACGACTCCATTTCACGACACTGTAGATGCTGCAGTGGAAAACTTCATCTCCACAAAATATCCTATCGCCCCGGAAGTGCTAAGTAAACTCTTAATAACTCCACTGGACATCAAGAGAGTTCTTGCCCGCCTACCCGGAAACAAAGCCCCTGGTCCTGACGGCATTCCGTATATTCTTCTCAAGAATATGCCAAATAAAGCCGTCATCCACTTTATGCACATTATAAATGCTATTTTACGCCTCCAACACTTTCCGCTACCCTGGAAGAAAGCGGTGATAATACTGTTTCCTAAACCGGGCAAAGATGCGAGGCTCACAGCCTCATATCGCCCAATTTCCTTGCTCGGCACATTGGGCAAAGTAACTGAGAAGCTCGTAATGTCGAGAATGAATAATGTGGTTGAAAATCTGAGGATTTTGCCCCATGAACAGTTCGGCTTTCGCCGCGGCCACAGCACCACTATGCTCGCGGCGAAAGTCGCGCAAGACACGTTCAATGGCTTCAATGAAAGCAAGGCAACGGCATTGTTTCTTCTCGATATAGAGAAAGCATTCGACAGGGTATAGCACAATGGGCTTATATACAAGCTTTTTGCTACTCATGGAATGCCACTACATATAGCATCCCTCATTGCGTCGTACCTTGCGAATCGCTCATTCTCAGTTCGTGTTCACAGCAATTTATCAGGTCCAAGGCGCATCAAGGCCGGTGTGCCCCAAGGAACAGTACTATCGCCGCAAATATTCAATCATTTTATAGCTGACTTTCCATCACACCCCTCAACTTCCTTTGCCCTGTACGCTGATGACACTGTGATCTATTCACAATCGTCAGACGTACAGGTTGCAAAACAAAATCTCACTCAACATCTTAACCTTCTAGCTCCCTATTATAGGGACTGGAAAATTTCCTTAAATGCGGCAAAGACAGAGCTAGTTATTTTGACACGCAAACGTAATGTTGACTTAGCGCCAATAGTAGTTGGCAACACTGCGATCACGCCGAAAGACCCAGTCAAATACCTAGGGATAGTCTTTGACCGCAAACTCCTCTTCTCCAAGCACGTCGCGGCTATAAGGGCTAAAAACATCCCAACGCAAAAGACTCTAAATCCACTCATTCGGACCAGATCTTACATGAGCCCGGCTAACAAACTCACGATTTACAAGACAGTCATCAGACCGACTCTTCTCTACGGGGCGCCTGTCTGGTGCTCGGTAGCAAAGACTCACCTAAAGCACATACAAACAATACAAAACAGATACCTGCGGGCGGCTTTCTCCCTGACACTATGGGACAGAGTGCGTGTTGCAGAACTCCACAACATGGCGAATATAGAATATGTCGACCAGCATATTAACAAACTTGCATGCAAGTTTTATGAATATGGTATCAGGGGGTCAGAACTGACAGCAGGTATAGCAAACATACGATACAACCAACTTCAGCGACCTAAACATGGACCATTATACAGACACACAGACCTATTCTATCAAGAATTACGACCGCCATAAATGGCAAACATGCAAGCAAAAGCGTCATTAACATTAAGTATGAAATAACAAACATACATAACACATGAATACGAACAAAGACTGAGTAGACATACAAACGCAACATAACAACCAGCA
>JAEQML010084468.1:0-10122 GCA_016904865.1 Pissodes strobi | reverse complement strand
GTAACCCCTGGGACTTACGAGATATGCATTCCTGGATATTCTGGTAATACTCACCACCTTATACTTCTTAACCTGATAATAAATGGAAATCATGTTTTAATCGAGTGTTTCCATCCATCTCTCCCAATTACCTATCTGAGCTACGCAACCTGAAAGAGCACAGCGCAAATGTGACAATATCAATCAGATATTATGTACCGATTTTGAGCATCTGCTGCAACAAATTTCTCCGAAGGTTACAAAGCAAGGCACTGACTGGAGAGAAGCTATACCAGTAAAAATACAACCCGCATTGACATTAAGATTCTTAGCTACTGAGGACAGTTTTACAAGTTTACACTGTTTGTTTAATATATCAAGCCCATTCATCTCACGCATAATAATTGAAGTAACTTTTCATATTATTAATCACTCATTTAGTAACCGATACATACATTTTAATGGTAAATCTAATTACATCAAGTCGTAATCACTGAATAAATAGTAATTAAGATTAAAGTTTTTATTTTATCGTAGGTAGATATTTATCATTATTATTTCGATTGTTACATTAACTTTTACTTTATGTTTTTTATGCATGGAGCACATGAAGTGCCTTATTTGAAATTGTCTTGTTTGCGATTGCGAAGATTTATTGTACGTTTCATCAGATATCCAGTGTTCTGACTTTCATGAGATTATGGCTGATATCTGATGGCGCACCTGGTTGTATGGTTGGGGCAGGTAAACTTTCGTGGGAAAGTATTTGAGACCGTTCAGTCGGCGATTGATAAAGGGATATAATTTGAACGAATTACGTCTGCTGATTGAAGTCGATTGTGTGGTGAAGGGGATGAGTATGACCATTCAGATTGGTATGAACTTTGTGAAGAGCCTGGACGAGTGTCATAAGTGTATAAATTAGTCTGAGTCCTTTGTTTGCTTCAACGTATGTTGATTAACATGTTCTATTTCTAACATAATATCTTCTCTTTCACTGTCTGAAAATTTCCTTAATTTTGTGGCAAGGAGTCTACCATACAACTCACAAACATCATCTCGTGTTGCAGTATTTTTTATTAAGGACTTTGTTTAATGTGGAAAAAGCATTTGACATCTCCCTGCCGGCCTCTGCTAATTCTGGCGGGTCTCTTGAGCGGCGCTAACAACCGAAACTTTAAAATTATTAGTTTCAGATTTGCTGCTAGTCCCAGCTATAGGAGTTTATATCTAGTATAGTATATCTGCGCCTGTTTCCTTTTCTGTATATATCGCTGGCGAGGTCTGTAAAATAGGAATTTTGGTTTATTATTTTGGTTTATTGATGTATTATTATAATTATTATTTTACTATTATTATCATTATTATTTTATTTCAGATGCCTGAAACTACAGATGGATGGATTTCCAAGTCAGAAGGGTTCAGCTTCCCCCATTGCCTTGGAGCTACAGACGTGAAGCCCATAACTATACAGTCACCTTCACATTCGGGAACGGAATACTACAACTATAAAGCAACCATCAGCATCGTTCTACTGGCACTAGTGAATAGTAATTATTGTTTTATGTTTGCCGATATAGGCTCTCAAAGTAGGATAAGTGATGGTAAAAAGTGTTTTATGTCGAAAACTATTGTCTCACAGTTTGAATTTAGCCCTTCCTAGTCCACTTCCGGGTAGCGATAATGATATGCCTTACCTATTTTTAGGCTGTGGTGCATTCGCTCTCAGTATCCCTATAATAAAACCTCATCGTGGTCATTACGCACTAGGGTCGCCGGAGAAAATATTTAATCAAGAATTGTCCCGTTCTCGACTAAAAGTAGAAAATACTTTCGGCATACTATCTGCTAAGTTCAGGATCTTTCAAAGACACATACCCCTAGAGCCCACGAAAGCATCTCTTGTTATGGTGACATTTCTTTATCTACATAATTTTTTGAGAAATAGCAACTCTTCTCATAGTAATTATACTCCCCCAGGTTCATTTAATACTTATATTAACGGAGAACTAGTTCGACCAGGTTCATGGAGAAATAATAGAGATAACGTTTTTTGCCAATATTAACTATAACGCGACAAACATACGATTGGATTTTATGAATTATTTTTATAGAAATCGTTAGATAATTAAGCTTTGTGTAAAATAAAATTGTTGTTTTACTTCCAGTATTATCCTCCGTGTTAATTACGCTGTGACACTCATGCACGTCTTTTAAAAATGTATACAGAGGCTCGTAAAATGGCCAAATAGGGTTATAAAGTTCATCTTCACACATGCCTGACTTTATGGAATGCATTCCTTTTTGTGATGCAATTTGAATTAGCGACTCTTTTTTTCTTTTTTAATTCATTTACAGGTACATACAAATTATTAGCTATACGATTCCAAGCATCATTAATCTGAAATACATAATACATAAATTATGACATTTCTTTTATTGCTGATCGATCCAAACTTTACTTCAACAATTTAATTTGTCTTCAATTTCATTGAATCATTTCAGCCATGCTCATTGATATCAGAGATATAAAGGCAAGTAACTTATTTTGTTCTTATTTTTATGTTGCTCATGTTTAGGATTGGTTCATTTTGGTACAAATTTATAAACTTTAAAATTTCTTCACTTTTCCATACTGCCATTGTTGCTCGTAAATAGACTTTTTACGGCGCAATACCAGAATTAAGCATGTTTTTAAAAATATTTCTATTTACTTCACATCTGTAAATATTTAGTTGCGCGAAACCTTCCGTCTATTATCTGACGATATTGAAAAGTTTACCTAGAGTAATTATTTTGTCCCTTCAAAAACGGATGTTGTCGAATCAAAAAAATGGTATGTTTGAAAAAATCAAATATTTATTTATTTTAGAACTATCATTTGCTGATTTCAAATGATTTTTTTTCACAAAACCTACGTATTTCTGACTGTGATATGTTGTGGAACAACTTGCTGGGGTTTCTACCGGCTCTTCATTTTTATTTAGGGAGTCCTCGTTTAAAAATAATGGCTAAATTTTCTATATCGTGAGTTGCTTGTTGTGGCTCTAAAATTATGAATTTTTCTTGGTCTGATCTCATTTCACGCGTCTGTTAAGATCGGTTCCTCTAACTAAAAATAATAATTGATAACAACTATTTATATAATTATGAATTAAAAATAATAATTGATACATAATGGTAATAATACGTGGGCCAATAATTATGGCCCTTATTTGCATTCGAATTTGAGACATAAATATATATGTAATAGAAGTTCAATTTTTATGTCCATAAACTAAGGATTTCTAGTAATCGGTACACTAAACCTTATCAAAATCCAAAATGTCTTTGTGCTTAATAGAGGTAAAAGTGAATGGATTATTCCTTCTGCAAGCTAATATAATGTTCTCGTATTTGTCAGGCAAATAAACACGATCAGACTTCCTTACCAATCTCTTAACGGTCCCAGAATCCTGATCACACGGTAGGAAAGAATGACCGCGTACAGTAAAATAATGGAATATTTTTTAAAGCGTTTTGTAGATGCTAGCGTCATTAAAAATCTTACTATGGTATTATTGCGGTTTTAACCAGGACATCCATCAGAAAGAACGTGCAATTCCTTGATATCTGCCGAAATTGTCTTTGAAATGTAATCCAAACTTCACTGGGACCTTTATAGTAGGTATAAAAATGACCAGTATCGTCTTTCAAATTATGGATTTGGAAGGCATATACCCACAGCTGGCGGTAGTAATAGGGTTCATGTACAGGAATGTTGGGCAAGTTCTGCATAAAATCGAAAGTTATACCGCAAACATCGTTTCGATGAGCACACAGCTCTTTTACAGTTCATTTGTGTGTAAAATTTCTTTGCACGTCTTATATGTGCCATTAATTCTGCAGCAGTCACCCTTTGTGCATTTTCGTTAAGGTGAGGATCTTTCAGTCGTGTTCCAAGTCTTTCACATTCACTGCATATGTCCACTTGCGGTCTTCCAAAGCGTATGTTAAAGTTTTCTTTAAAATACTTAAGAAAGTATTCATATTTAACTGCTTGCCTGAGATCTGGCCATTTTTTTTTAAAAAGTTCGTACATTGTTCTTAGATTGAGTTTAGCATCGAGGTACCGTTTTTTCTGTTTTACCGCTATAATGAGAAGCTTTTGTGAGAAATGATTCTACGTGTTCATTAATCTTAATATTGTATTCTGGAGGCTTTACGTGTCGACGACTATTGTACTTGCCACGTCGGTCTTCGGGAGTATTTCCGGTCTTTAGAAGTATGTTTATGCGTTGCACATGGGAATTGGAGGTAGCATGTGAGCTAATAAAAGCTTTTTTACATACTTGTATTTTTGACCTTCATTCTTGATAAAGTACGCGAATGTTTTAATGCGACTTTGAGTGCGACGGCGACGCCTTGCTACCGGCTTGACTTCCATTGTTACGGTTGATGTTGATTTTGATAAAAAAGATTCGCTATCACTTATATCTCTATCATCTCCCAAAATTATTTTCTAAAATTGTAAAAGGTCTTAACTGATTATTTCTGTAATACCTACATAAACAATTATGTTTATGTATTTAACATTTTAGAATACTATATCTTACCTTATTTAGTCCGGAAGACCCTGGAATTGGCTCATTACCCTTACTATAGTCCATATTTTTAGATCCTTCAGACTTTTTGGTCACCTTTTCGTGGTCATCATTATTCTTGCCCTTTTTTAACTGCAGAGGAACTTGTACGTATCCATTCTTTTGTTTAAAATGACTGTTGAGGTTAGTAGTATTCCCTGACGTCTTTAATATTTTCGAACATTGCATCGAGCTTGTTCCTTTGACAACTTTGTAAAGTGGAGCCAAATATTACTTGTTGGTGGTGCCATTTTATACTAATCATTGACCTTATAATAATAAGGTCAATGGTATTAATGCTTCCAACAGTGGACTGGAATTTATTCCTATTTAAAAGTTGCACTTTTCACACAACAAAGCGCCAGAAGACTTTACAAGAAATAAGAATCACAAAACTGAATTACTGATTACTGAAAACATGACAGAAACGAAACCCAGAGACAACATAACCTCATAATTTATTAATAAGGTTTTCGATATATCGAAAATATATCGATATTTTTCCGACATATCGGTAGTAAAATATCGATCAGAATATATCGATATATTTAGGAAAAATATCAGTATACTTAAGAAAGTATTCTTTGCGAAATTAGTTGATCTTCTTTGTGATCGATGACCTTTTGCATTGATTTCATTTGCCCAAGGAACATAGTCTCATAATCCTTTAATTTATCTACCCCAGACATCATGCATTCCAGTTTTGCTCCCATCAACATAGGGAGAATGTAATCTTTCTTGATTTCTCCGTGAGAAGAGCATAGTTGAGCAACAATCTCTATGAAAGTGTTTCTATGGATATACTTAGAGTTTTTGAGATAAAATGCGCTCTCTTCAACCAGAAGTCCTGATTCTTGTAATGCATGAGCCAAAGTGTAGCCTGAATTTAATTCCTCACCTGACACATTGTCTGTTAAGTTCTTAAGAGAAGAAATAAAATCCAATATATCGATATATCGTTGCCATTCCTACAAATTGGAAAGGACTCACTCAGGGTAGGTTATGTTCCGGACAGCGAACTTCCACACAAACTATCACTTGATGTAGGCATAAAATCCGACTGGAAGATCCAAAAATGGTTACGACTTAAACAGAGTGGACTGTATCTTGATTTTAAATATTTATTTTATTGACGTACACCCTTTTTACAACAAATTTACTAATTTAGATGTACTATTATATGTACTGTACTATTATATGAACGTCATAAACTTAATCACTTAACAAGTTAATTGTAATATGATTTTTAATAATGTAAGAGTTATTACAGTTATATACAAACATGTGATTAAAGCCATTTTTTAAAAATTGTTTAAAAAGGTGCTAATTTTTATATTTGTGAGTCTTTCAACGAACATTAACATTATACTGTACAATATAGTTTTGGGTACCTTATATTCATATGAATCGCTGATTGTAGAAAGGGGTCATGTCACAAAAACTGAATTTTACAGGAGAGAGAAAAAACTGTTTTAACTAGATAAAATACACACAACCTGAAACGAAAACATAACATTATCCGGGTTATCTATAAAGCATATATATGAGAGTTTAGTGAAAATTATAGTTAGGTTATGGCCATGGCGGCCATTTTTGGATTGTGGACATGTCTCGTTTTTTCACTTAACAAAATTTTGTTTTCTGTAACAGGTATAAATAACAAGAATTAAAACTTTCTTTCAACCCTGTATATTATATAAATGTAAACGACTGTATAAAACAGTATACAAGTATTGAAATTCTGGAATTAACATTTTTCATATTATTTTATATTGTAGGCCACTCATACAGATCGTTCCAAAAGGGATTTAATTTTTCTTCTGGAATAAAAGGCTTCCGTTTCTTCAGGTCCTCCATCTTCGCGATATTTATGGGATTTTTATTTTGGTATAATTTCGTGGAGGCCATTTGGAGGGGTTGAGAATCATTATGCCTCCTCAAGCGGAAGTGAGAAACGACAAAGGTACCAATGAATTCTGAAGTCACAATAGTGCCAGGACGTTGGTCGGAACACTCAAAATAATGGTACGAACATATCAAAAATTTCTTCCTGCTTTGAGGGGCAATCCTCTTGATTCAAGTAAAAGTAGTATTTTTGAGTGATAGATGGGAAACCATTGCTGATAATTGTATGTCATTGAACTATTCACGATGAATTTTCCATCAATATTAGAAGAATTTACCACCACATTAATATACTCATCAAGTAGGTGCATCCTGTCAATATTTTTTATTTTTTTCTTTATTAGTCCAAAATCTCGATCACAGGGCAGGTAAGAGTGACCTCTCAAAGGAAAAAAACTTTATTTTTCTTAAATACCTTTAATTCGACCAATGACATGATCGTTCTTATCAAGGCGTGGTTCTTGTTCTGCCTCCCACAATTGTCGCAGAATAGGTGTATTTTCTCAACCGAAGAAGGGACTGTAACGGAATATATGTTAAATATAATGTTATGAAATATTTGTCTATTCCGCTCCATTTATTCTACCTATTTGTCAATGGTTTTCAATGTTTGGTACATTGATAGGCAATGGTTGAATGCTTGCTTAGCTTGACGCCGTGTTTCTTACAACGGTTGTCACGTGTTTTGAACTGGCCAATGAAAAAAAAAACGTTGAATTTTAAATGGGTAGAATATATACAGTTTTGAAAAATTCCGTCATCTTGTGTTAAAACGTCGGCACGGTGAGTCCTAATAATTTTTGATCTTAAAATATCTTATTCATTCTGCATATTTTTCAATAATCCTTTCATACTTTAAATTTATAATTAAAGATTGTTTCCAATTCAGTTAGATATATTTGGCTTTTGTATTGCATTTTTAAGTAATTGTGATTTCAACAATTCTAAATTTTTTGGTGACCTTAAGGTTAAATACCGATTTTTTTGGTGAATAGTTGCGTTTCTTATTGGTCAAATTCGTGCAATTTGATAATGGTTTAATCCAAATTTGTCGAGAGCGGAATTATTTCATCCTTTTAAACGGTCACACACATTATTTAGATATTTTCATTTAGATTTGACGATATTGTTGGGAAGATTCGCAGAGCAGATTTTATCTTTTCCTGTAGAAGGTAGTAAATTGAATTTATAGTAGAATTTCTCTGGGTTTTTCGTAGCAATATTGTTAGTTATAGTAAATTTTTCGCTTTTCAGACTTATTTCATTACTTTTTCAGATTATTTGTTGCTTTAAACTATAATTATTATTGCTTATCGTGTCAACGTTTGATCCATGATGTATCTGTATTGCTTTGCTTATTAAAGAGGTTAAGCACGTGTAAAATTACCTGGTTGATTTTTTCTTTATCTATAAACATAGTTCCTATCTCAAAGCGAGATAGTAATTATCTTATCTTTATCTTTATCTTTGATTAATTGAGACGTAATTTACGTCCAATTATTGTTTATGTGCCAAGGGCCATCTTAATAAATTAAGTTACCTATTTGGAGTCATTAGACTTGTTTAAGAGAGGTTATACCTCGTTCTTCTTTTTTTTATTAAAGTCTAGTGATTTTCTATTTGAAGTTGCCGAGAGCCACTGTTGGACAAGTTTCATAACTTTCTTTTAAATTTCTAATTTCAATCATTATTTCTTTTAAATTTCATATTTCTAATTAAAGAAAAGAAGTACCTTGAGTAGCAGTAATTGTTCATAGTGTCATTTAATCATAATTATCTATAATTTTTGCTGAACTTAAATGGTAATTTAAGTTCTGATTATGTAACCAGTGAATTTTCAAGTTGTTGGTTAAAACCTTGTACATCAAACTGAGGTCCATAGGATACTCTTTTGTATAATTATAATTAGCTGTGTACACCGGTCTAAGACACCCAATTCTTTTTTTTTCATGTAAACGTTCAACGTTCCTACAAGACAACAGTCACACAGATCATTGTGGTGACAGTCGATCCGATAGCAGGCACGTGCAGACAACTGGGAACCATTCCTGGAATGACTGGTAAGCCCTGGACACGCCTATAGCTAGGAAGCTTAGGTACAGGCATTTGAGTTTCCAGAGGAGGTCCCAAACGATCACGCGGTTTGCGGATAATACAAGAACAGTTGGGAACGTAGGTAACGCGTTACTTATATGAAAAAATTGCAAAGACCTAGATTTTATTTATTTTAAATTTGTCAAACACCAAAGCTAATTTCAATTTCATCATTTTGGTAAATAAAATTCTCAGTGATCAATTGCATTTATAATCTAATTTTAAGCCAATTCTCATTTTTACCATTTTTGTTAACTGAATTCTCAGTAATCAATTATTGTATTTGATTGCATTTGTAATCTAATTTTAAGTCAATTTTCATCTTATGTTCATAACTGCAGTGCACATGGTACCATAAATTGTAATTTAACCATATAGTTAATATATAGTTGTTTTTAATTTACCTTTTTTGATTTATCGCAAGTGGCGCCATATAAATATTAGGCCACCAAGGGAAACAAATCAATCCACGCCTTCAAATAAACTAAATAAATTAACTTATGCTCTATCCTTACAAATTGGTGAATGAGCCAAATAATAAGTTATAAGTACGACTGAGCTAGAAATTCATCACAAAGTGGGCAACACTAATTAGTTACAAAGTAGCGCCCAACTAATTAATTAAAATAATTAAATACCATTTTGTTATAAATTGGCGCCCAATTTTGTTATAAGGTAGTGTACCAAGAACGAAATTATGTCATCTGGTGATTTCCTTGCAATACCCTCATGATACACATAACTTGTCATGGTACCATCACGCATATTGTGAATACCAAAGTCCGCTTAAAAACGGAACATCACGCGACGACAATAACCAATCGCAAGAGAACGAACAAAATAATAACACACAATGCAAACGCCGAATTCGGGTAGAAAGGGGTCATGTCCAGGACATGACTCCTTTCTGCTCTTAACTATTTTTCGAATGCATCATTTCATCCGGCTTAGAATAGATGGACATGTCTCATTTTCACAGAAAACATGCGGCTACGTGTAAGGATAACGATGTTGCCATTAACTGATTTTCATGAAATTGTGGACTTGTCCCCTTTCTACAATCAGCGATTCATATATAATAATTCCAATATCTTCCTTAAAGTACTTCGCGATATATTTTACGCTCATATGTACATTATCATCAACATGTTCACATCCTTCGGTAATTTTGGTTTTACCAGGCAGTAGTCGACAACTTTCTGAGCTTTTGCATTAAACTGAATAGACTTTATGTCCAGGTTCATAAGTTTTTCAAAATGCCAAAATACGGCTGACTTATTATTTGTTAAAAGAGATTCGTTCTTCATTTCCGCTACGGATGGGGCCTGTGATCTATTTAAAAAACATTTTTGTTGTGCATATGTTTTATCCAAGTAGGAAAAAAATTGTATTTTCTTCAGTCATTAATTTTAGCGCTAGGGCAAAATCCAGAACATTATCACAGTTTTGACTATCTATATCTGGTGACCAATTCAAGCACCCAGTTCTCAAATTGTTCATCAGTTGCAGTCTTTTTGGAGGC
>JAEQML010084467.1:0-10123 GCA_016904865.1 Pissodes strobi | reverse complement strand
TTATCTGATTCAACTATGTTGAATCGACCCGGGTACGTTATACTACAAAGTGAAGGGTAATTTTTTCGGTTTTCATATCTGCACATTTTTGATGTGTAAACATCTTACGCGGCGGTATGAGGGTAAATCTCGGCAAATGGGGCGAAAATGTGTAAACCGATTGTGACATTATAAGCCGGTGAAGGATTTTTATACAATTTGGCCATTTATATCGGTTTTAAACGGATTTTAGACGATATAAAAGCATATTTTAAATTAAACGAACCGTCAAAGGTATTATTCAGATGCCCAGACTTTTAAAACAATATTCAGTCATGGCCCTCTTCTATAATTTTCCTTCTATAAGTTTTTTTTTTAATGGACGGTTGAATTTAAAATGTATTTTCGCTTTAAAATCCATGACAAATTCGTCCGAAGCCACGGCTATCGTCCTAAAAAAGTCCAAATTTTGTGGTTTTTATACAATTGTGTCATTTAAAATCGTTTTTAAACGGATTTTAGATAATAAAAAAGCATATTATTATTTTAAATTAAACGAACTGTCAAAAGTATTATTCAGATGTCCAGACGTTTAAAACAATATTGAGTCATAGCCCTCTTCTAAAATTTGCAAAATTTGGTTATTGACTTTCCCAAATCAAAGGATGTCGGTCCAAGATGAGTAGCTGGTAAAAGAACAAGTTTTGTAGATTTTCGTGTCGAAAGTATGAAGTGAATTAATCCACAGTAGAGTGCTTTAGACGGCCTCAATTCTCCCCCTCCAATTTTTTGCCCCCTCACCCCCCTCCGGTGACTTTGAGATAAACCCCGCCCACTTGGTCTTAAGTGTATTCGGCCTTGAACGACATTGGCCTAATTTCACCTTGAATGTCCTTGACATTTTACCTTGAATGTCCTTGAGTTTTTGTTGAAGGTCGCGCATATGACCTTGGGATTGCTCCAAGCATGTATGACCTTGAAGGTCCTTGGGACTGTTTTGTGGTATGTTTTACCTTGAATGACATTGAGGTAATTTGACCTTGAATGCCCTTGAGTTTTTGATGTGTAAACATCTTACGCGGCGGTATGAGGGTAAATCTCGGCAAATGGAAAGTAAATGTGTAAATCGATTCTAGCCGCTAGGACAGCACTATATACAATTTTGCCATTTAAAATCGTTTCAAACGGATTTTAGACGATACAAAAGCATATTATTATTTTAAATTATACGAACTGTCAAAAGTATTATTCCGATGCCCAGACGTTTAAAACAGTAAAATTTGAAAAAGCTGGTTATTGATTGTCCCAAATCAAAGGATGTCGGCCCAAGATTATAAGGTAAATATGCTGTGTTCATATGTTGATGTTATTCCTGGTGGCATTAGATTTTCGTGTCGAATTTGTGCAGTGAATTAATCCGCTTCGAACTGCCAGTGCGTATTATTAAAGAATCCTAACTAATATTATAAATGCGAATGTTTTTGTTTTTATGCTATGAACATGCTAAAATGTACAGGTAAAAACCATAGCACGTTGAAAAGCTTTTTAAGATCCTTTACATAAATAGTGCACTATGTAAAAATCGACCTCTCCTATTGGTCGATCCATCTCGTATTACAATATGTCTTCGTGATGTAAACGATTTCTGTCAAGAGGTCTCTTGGTGTAGATGTTTAGACAACTGGGTCTCACCTGGACGGCCTAGGCTCAAACCCCGTTGCTTTTTTTATTACTCTTTTTAAGATTATGTATCTAAACAGTTTTTTCCTTGATTTTGGGTATGTCTTGGGTTAGTTTGGGTTAGCACCTGGTTAGTTTCCTTTCCTTGAGCCCCCGTAGCGAGCGAAGCGAGCAGAAGGCCATGCCGATCGGCCAATAGGAAAGGCCGATTTTTATATAGTGCACTATTTGTGTAAAGAATCTTATAATGCCGTTGAAAATGCCAGTTCTCGTTCGATCACTGAAGTTAAGCAACGTCGGGCGTGATTAGTACTTGGATGGGTTACCGCTTGGGAACATAACTTGCTACTGTCATTTTTTTACAACCGATGTCGTTATAGGATATGTTTACACATTAGTCTCGAGTACTAGCAGACTCGCTTAATTTTTTTATTTATTTTTGCTTTTATGATAATGTTTAATATTATTGCTAAAAATGCATTTCTGTAATTATATAACTATATTATAAACATTCGTGTGTTTGTATTTTTACATTTTTAAATTCTGCTTTTGGAAACCAAATGAATTTCAACGCAAATCGCATTTTTGCGTTTTTATTCATCATTTTCAATTCAACAAAAAATGTGGAATTTGGATACTACGGTCGAAGTTAGAGTTGAACCTCTTATTATCAATGTTGGTTCCGAAAGTAGTGATAGCAATGATTCTGAATCAAATTCTGATCAAACCTCCGATAACGAGTAGTAAACTTAAAGTTTTATTGATGTTTGATGTAAACTTTCGATGCAACTTTCAATATAGTATTTTATGATAAGAAAAACCCCTTATCATCCATGACTCTTTTTTTCCTAGCCTTAATGGATATTTTACTATTTGTTTGTTGTACAATTTTGTTGCTTATTACTAGATTTAGGAATAATTTTAAATATACGTTTTTTTGCATATTTTAGACTAAAATCATGCATATTTATGTGCATAAACTTTATTTTTTTAAGTGGATATTTGCCTAAGTTTACTTATTACTATTCCATTATATAGTTATTATAACATATTAATTTACAAAGCAATTGTATCCGCCGCTGGAATTTCCTTCTCTCTTCCCTTACCCCTCGAGGCGCGCCTTAAAACTAAAAATGAGTCACTGACTATTATTTCCGACTTGAACTATAGAAATATGTTCTCAAATTCATTTATTAGGTAACTTATTGAAGATTTTATAAGTCACAGATAGAACATTTATAACTTGTCCTTGGGGATATAAAAGTCCTCCATGATTTATTAATGAGATCAAAATTGTACTCAACAATATTTGTTTTTACAGCTGTCACATTTTAATTTTTTTAACATAATATACAACAAAACCACCAAAATATGTAGTTAACAGCAATACATCTTTGATATCATGAAATCATTTATTAAAATTTGAGGCAATATAATTTTAATTTGGGAAAAGTTTTGTTGAGAGTAATTTTCATCTGGATCACAATCAGGTAGCTCATATATTAATAGGGCTAAAACTGCAATACTGCACTGTTAATATAATATAACTTTTTTCTTATTTCTTGTAAAATTTTCGATCCGAGGCTCCGTTGCAGAGGAGAGTAGTTTGATTACGGGGAGTGACGCCCCCGCCATTCCGAGTTGCCACAGGATGTGGCCCATCAAATCCCATCGTCCTCCCCCAGGCTGGAGAACACCGAAGTACAAAATCTGGAGCTGATCAATGACAGTTTGTGACAAGAGGGGCTGCATTGTATTAGCTGGTAGGAACGTTAAACTGGTGAAAGCAGTTTGATCATGGGGAGTAACGCCCTCGCCATTCTGAGTTGCCACCGAATGTGGCCTATCAAATCTCATCGTTTTCCTTCAGGTTGGAGAGCACCAAAGTCTGGAGGTGATCACTGGGGAGTGACCCCAACAAACCCCATTCTTACCCCTGTCAGACTAGGTACCCCCGAACGAATGAGTCTGAGGCCGATGCTTCCAGTGGAAGCGGCCCTAGGTGGAAGAAGCATACGCCTACTAGCATCGTCCGGTGAAAGACTACACCACCAGAACTAGGAAGTGCTAAGTGGTTTTCCCCAATTACGTTCCTCTGCTGCGCTGGTGTTTCCTAGTTCCACAGTAAAAATACGAGTATATGGACATGATGGTGTTTCCAGGATCAAAATATTCCAAACTCCCCGGCCTTTCGGCTCTCCGGGCTAGGGGTTCGCGAGACCGAGACCTGGCAAGTCTCGGTCTTGGTCTCGAAGAAAAAAATTTGTCTCGGTCTCGGTCTCGGGTCTCGAAGCTCGATACCGAGAATACCTTGGTCTCGGTTTCGGTCTCGGTTTTTTTTAAGTATGTACACATAAAAACTAGGTACCGATTTATGTAAATTTTGTTGTCAAAGTCAACGCTTTTTCTTCTTATTTTTACATTTCTCATTAGTTGTAGCGTAGCCATACAAAGTGATGTCATTTTCAAACATTCTGTATTATATGGAAAAAGTTATTTTGAAAACTCTTAAAATTTAACGGTATACAGGGTGTAGCGAAATTAGTGGATGAAACATCAACCATGTATTTATCGGTCAAAAATAACTAAAATTTTTCTTATAAATATATATCGGGAAGGGAGCTAGAGCCTCTTAAAAATGGACCCCCGAATATGGTTTTCTTTAATTATTTCCGAAACGATGTAAAATAGTTTTAAAATTTTGGGATTCTACTAACTTTAATATTTTGAATTTAACCCGTTATTGCCCAAATATTTTAATTTTTGCCTACCTTATGTGCCCAAGTTTTTCAAATTGTTAATATCAGGATATAATATGGTTGTTGTGGCTAAATTAGGTTAATATGACATGACTTTTCAGGAAAAATGATATGGGTGATAGCTTTTTTTTTGAAAAAAGGCTGTTCCAATTTTGGAACACCGGGCATATTAGAGTTGTATAAAATTAGTAAAAAATAAAGCACTCTTATTTTAACATGGTTGTATTAAAAAAAGGACCTATAAAATCCTATATTATTTAACGTGATATATTTTAAAGCATTGCTCGTGCAAATTTATTACGCATTTTTCACACATCTTTGTTGTATTTTTCTGACAAATGGCGCAGCGATTTTGTTTTGCAGCAGGGACTATCCAGTGATTCAAACCATCGAATCTTACTTGATCATGCACTCTGTCCAATAATAGTTTGGATGTTTTAGGCCTACCACCAGTGGCAGGAGGTTGTCCATATTTTTTCAGATACGTGTTAGTAATATCGCGTCTAAATTTAAGAAAATCAACTTTTTCACAATCCTTTTGGCGACGGTAATACTGCCATGCATTATGTATTGCAGAGTCTAAACAAAAGACAAAAAGTGTTCACCACCACTTTTTTGATCTAATATTTATTCTATAATTGTTAATGTTCTGGTCCATGCGATCAACTCCGCCCATACACTTGTTATATTGGCCAATGACATTTGGTTGCGGAACAGAAACTTTCTTTTTTTCAGTCGATACCCAACGACTTACTTCTTTGATAGGTAGTACCGGATCACAGGAACTAACAATTAGTACTGGCCGATTGTCATTCCACGAACAAATAGTAAGATTCGAGTTTTTATCTGAGAGGTAATCGTATGTTTCTCGAGCAGTTTTCTTCACATCGGACTTGGATGGTAAAGGACATTTTTCGGTTCGATTAGGATTTATAGTTCCAGTATACCCGTAGCCCATATCATGGAGCGTATTCACTAGCTTCAATGACGAGAAGTATCTGTCGCCATAGAACTTGAAAGCAATATTTTTTGGAAGCTTTGACACGAGAGTCATAACCACAGAACCTCCTACGCCCAATTCCATATGAGGTCTGTCATCTTGTTTCCCCTGATATGGGTCGAATTGAATAAGATACCCGGCTGTATTACACAACGACCAAACCTTGTATCCGTACCGGATTGGTTTGCCCTTAATAAATTGTTTGGCTCCGTGACGTCCAAAGTAAGGTACCATGCTTTCATCTATGCTAAGTCTTTCATCCAAAGGAGCATATTTTAAAAAAAGTGCATTTAGCATATCAAATAATGGTCGAACTTTTGCGAATTTATCACCTTGTACCAGGGCGTTGTTATCGGCACAATGAGCAAAGCGTTTTAGCATTTCAAACCGATTGCGTCTCATTGAATTTGCAACTAAAGGATTGTAAGTATCGGTATCTACTTCCCACAACATTCTCCAGCGGGCCACCTGAAGATGACCGGACACGTATAAAATGGCAATAAAACATCGTAGCTCCTCAGTGTCTGTTTGAAAATTGTGCTGCCCTTTTTGCTTAGCATATGTTTCAAACATGTCCTTCAAATAAGTTATAATATCTAAATTTATGAAAGATTCGAAACAAGAAACAGCGTCATAATACAGTGGCAGTGATTGCATTGGCGAAATGAACTCTAGAAAGGACGATTTCAAATCCGATTTTTCCCATTCCCGTTTGATTGGTTTTTTAATTAACCGAGCAAGAGGTAGATAATCTTCCGCGTCCCATTCTTCATTGTCGACGCTGCCATCGCAAGAAAGATTTTCTTCTTCGCCCAGACGTACAATGCCATCAAGAGTACAAAATTTCCCTACTGCTTGTGCCTCCAATTGACGTCCACTAAGATGATTGACATTGGCTGCTGGTGATTCTTCATCATCTGAATCCTCTTCTGAATCAGCACAATCAGCAGGTGGGGTTATGAATATATCGCCTTCCCAAAAATGTTCGTCCTCCACTATATCAATCAACTCCTTAGTAGTTAAAAATCTGAAAAAGAATAACAAAACACTTAGTTAATTTTGCCTAACAAATTACATAAGAACGCTAATTATCATTCACTAGAGTTTTTATACCACTTAATAATGAAAAAACTTAATTTTGAACTAGAATGTAAACATTTACTATAATTTTAAATATTCATGGCATACGTATCCATTCGTGCCCGGTGTTCCAATTTTGGAACATAATTAAAAATATTCATGTAAATGAATCAAAGACATTATATTATACTAATTTCATATAAAAACATAATATATAAACATTAAGCAATGTAAAACTGCAACAGTATTAGTAAAATTGTAAGGTAATATGTATATTTTTACTTACTTCCTAGCGGCCATACTCGCACAATACTGTTTTCGCGAACTGAACTGCACTATACCAATACCATGAATATATGCTCCCGACTGCGTCTAAAAGTCTACTGAATATATTAAACCGTGTGTCGCAGCGATGCGTTCGAGGAAGTTTGGTGGGGGCACCACAAATGACCAGTGGTAATAATGATCCAATAATGGAACACCGGGCACATTTGATAGTTGTCCAATAATGGAACAATGGGCAAAAACGAGTTAAAAATGGAATTAAAAATAAAAAATTTTAGTCTGGTGTGATTATTTTAGGGTATGAATTTAAAAATTTACTTTTTTTGGACTAACTTTTTATATATTTTTTCTTCAAATTTTAAAAATTTGAATTTTTTTTCGCAGAAAAGTGCCTTTTAGATTGTTTCGCTAGGACGCAGCGTTTTTGATAAAAACGGATTTTAAAGTATACTGACTGTCAAAAACGGGTGTAAAATGAAGGTTATAATTTTTGATATTCCCTAAAAATTCCTTTTGACGTTACAAAACTTCATATTATTATAAAATAGTAGAAACACTTGTTCCAGAAAAAGTTATGACAGATTTTCAATATTTGACAGTCGGAATACATTTTCCGTTCTTCTCAAAACCCTGCGTCCTAATGATACGAAATTAGAGGCACTTTTTTACGTATTCAAAATTTGAAAAGAAAATAAAAAAATAGCCCACAAAAAAGTTGATATTAATTTTTTAGATTCACTCCCAAAATGTTAAGCACCTGACCTGACTGAAATTTTCTATTTCTCTATTTTACCCAATTTTGGAAATAATTAGGAAAAAAAACATCTTTAGGGGCCCACCTTTAAGACGCTTCCCGATATGTGATTATAGGAAAAATTTAAGGTATTTTTGACCAATAACTACAGGGTTGAGGTATACGGTATATACTGTATAAGTGGATATGGTCAAAGGTGGCCATTCATCTTTTAATATACTAATCTGACACGGTTGTACCAGAAGCAGATGCCAGTTGTTTTAATGGATACGCGATATTTTATTACCTTGTAGATATTACGACAAGTGTGAAAACTCATAGCTGTTTATTGCTTGGAAATGGCTCAAAATAAGTTATCTACATAATTACATATTATGTACATAACAGTATAGCATTTCTTCTAGAACCTTAAAAAGAAACAGCCCATTTTAAAATAAACAAGCGTTATATCCGGAATTGCACGATTTTTCAATTTTTGGTTGATTGGACCCCGTTGGCATAAATTGCCAACAACATACATAAAAATTTGATTTTTTCAGAAAAATAAGTTTTGAAAATTCAACAAATAAAAATATTTTTCGAGACCGAGACCGAGACCGAGAGTCTCGTTACCTTGGTCTCGATCTTGGTCTCGGTCTCGATCAGTAAGTCTCGGTCTCGGTCTCGATTCTAATTCCTAGGTCTCGGTCTCGTTTTCGAGACCGAGACCGTAGTCTCGCGAACACCTACTCCGGGCGCTGGGTGGCCCTGAGAGCCTTTCATTCCGCATTTCACAGACAGCAAAGATGCCGAATCAATTCAGAATAGATTTCTGCAACATAAGAGGCCTAAATACAAACAAATTCGGTACACCAACATCTACAAGCAAATAGGCCACACATACTAGCCCTTACAGAAACACAACAACAGTAAACTACCCCTATCCTGGTTACGACTTACATGCCCCATTTAGACATAATGCCTTTTTGCCCGAAGCGACCTTTCCTGTCACCGCGAGGAAACATTCGAACCGAAAAACATTGACGTCATGTGGCTCAAGTTCACGGCCAAGGAATTAATCAAGTTTATGTTGTCTATATCGCCCTCCGAGCGATCGAGCCTACCGAAGCTTTTTTACAGCACTAGCTTCCACTTTTGACTCAATACAGGTCGATTACCCCCATTCAGAAATAATCGTTCTGGGAGACTTCAATGCCCACACCACCAACTGGCTCAAATATCACAAGACCGACAATGAAGGTAGAGAACCTGAAGCATTTGCCATCAGCTGCGGGCTTATTCAACTTGTAGACGAACCAACTTGAACCTCAGAGAGGGGCGAATTCGCCGCTCTCCTGGATCTTCTTCTTCCCGCCAATCCTGAGCAGTACAAAATTGCAGTTGGTCCGCCATTAGGTACTTTCGACCACAAACTTATTACAACGGTTTCTGAATTGCCACTTCTACAGAAGGATGCACCATTGCCTCGCAAAATCTGGCATTACAATTCTGCAAACTGGGACGATTTAAGGGATTTGTACCTGGATTTTCTTTGGCTCGACGTCTGCTTTGGCACTGATGACCCGTCAGTCTGCTGCGAAGAGATCACGCAAGTAACATCCTCAGGAATGGAAGCATACATCCCAAATTCCATCAAGCCTTGGTTCGACGGAAAATACGAAAGAGCTGTAAGTAAGAAACAGCAAGCCTACAAGTACTGGCAGCAAAATCAGACCGCTGAAAATAGCAATTATTTTGTCGAGGCGAGAAACGAATACAAACGGGTGATCGACGAAACTAAGGACAAACACAATTATAGGATCAGGACTAAACTTTTGCAATGCCCTAGTGGCTCCAGGAATTTCTGGTCGGTAGCAAAGGCAGTAAGTAATAACTTTACAAAAATGTCTCTCCCACCTTTGACAGACGAACGTGGCATCACGGCGGCTACAGCCAAGGAAAAAAAGCAAAGGTGCTCGCCAAAATGTTTTCATCGCACTCTACCGTAGACGTCCCTCTAGGCAACGCTCTCCCCACCATATCGAACATCAACACTACCATGGCAGAAGTCAAGTTTCATCACCGTGATATTCGAAAAATCCTTAAAGAACTAGATACGCGAAAGGCATCAGGACCGGGTGGAATACCTGCCACCGTGTTAAAGAACTGCGCCAACGAACCAACACCCGTTTTTTTTCAGGCTTTTGTCAGAAGAGAGCTGTGCATCTTGTCGGCGGAGTTGACCCGGAATCTGGATAGTCTGGAACACCGCAGACATGTAGCCGAGATATCCCTGTTCTACAGTACTTTCACAGCATCCCGCCCCTGGCAAGGCCTGTCAGACACTCACGACAGACGGCAGTTCGTCGTACAACTGGAAACACCTAGAACATCGCTTTACAAGAACTCCTTTGTCTGGCACACTGCATCACTGTGGAACTCACTCCCAGGACTTCTGTTTCCCCCTAATTACAACCTACAACTATTCAAGAACCGTGTCTATCAACATCTTCGCACACACACCGCTCGTCGAGCGCCTTAGGTTCTCCTTTTACTGTGTGTGCCACTGCCATAAAAATAAAATCCGCATCCATTAATTAGCAAGAG
>JAEQML010084466.1:0-10123 GCA_016904865.1 Pissodes strobi | reverse complement strand
AACAATCTCACATTTAAAAAATTCTTGAACTTATCTTAAATGTTTTGCTTTCCATCTCTTAGTTGCATTTTTTTATATTTTTCTGTTCACTAACTAAAACTTCTTAAATTTCATAATATGTCTTCAAGTAAACCCCTTACACGACAAGAGAACAACGTAAAATATGACCTTTTGAATAAAGTATTACATTTTGATAGCTATTTTATATGGGATGAAAATTGAAAAGGAGGCAATAATTAAAAGAGGTAAAAGTGCCAAGCTTTAAAAACAAAAATGCTTAAATTAAAAACACAACTACAGAAAAAGAAATTCAATGGCATTGACGCCACTAGCGAAAGTAGTGTATATGAGAAATATATGCTAGTGATCTCGATAAATATGACTTTAATGAAGGTGATGGCAGGATTTCGTACTTTACAAAACATAAGGGCATATTAGTATCAGGATGTTTTTTCTATGGTCTGTAATAATTCTGAATAAAGTTTTCTTTCGCATTTTTATTATATTAATTTAGCCTATATACTGTTTGCCAAGATCAAATAGAATATTACTCAGAACGGTTTAATTCAAGAGGGATTTTAAGCCCAGTCTGAGTTCAATTTTTTAAAATCAATTTCTTTTAAATATTATGTTTAATTTTATTATTGAAATTATAATTTTTTTATTAAAAAATTAATATTTTCACTACTTGTGTTTTCTTTTTATTCAAAAATCGTTGTTCTAATCATCAAAAAATGAATATTATTCCCTATGAATTTTTGCTCCTCAAAAGTATTCAGGTGATACAAGAGTAGCAAAACTATAGACGGATAGGAATATATGTCCAGTGCCTCTCGACCTAATATTACTATTGCTTAGCATCAAAATTTCATCTTCTTAGTTTAAGTGAAATACGGCAACGTGGCATTTAGTTTTTCTCTTGCTCAACATTTTCCACCTCTCAGCTACGAAGGCTGGAGGCGATATTCTCGGAAGTCTATTTTGATTTATTATACGTCCCGAAAGCATGAATCTTTTGCCGAAGCCGAAAGGGAGGACCAACAAAGCAAATTTCATTATTTCTCGAACGCATTGACATGCGACAGTTAAATCTCTATAGAAATATTACTCTGGCGGGTTTTGTTTATTGAAGTAAATAATTGAAAATACAACTTTGGAATATGCAATATGCATGTAAGGCCTAAGGCCTAGTTGTATAGGTTTACTCAAATTTGTAAATTACAGTCAAACATCTAACTCCCGCCGAATATTTTACTGTCAACTGGTAATTGTACTACCAGTTAAACTCTAAGCTACGATCGATAGATGTGAAAAATAAAAAAACTAGATGTCTTTTTAGTCTTAATATTGTGGTCTTCCATCCTACACGTGTTGGTTTCTCCTGCCTTTTTTTGTATTTGTTCCTAAAGTAAAAGTAAAAAAAGAAGATGCATAAAGTTAGTTTCTGTATGGCTTCGAGTTTTCAGTCCGCAAATAGACAAAATAAATATACTGTCACGACCTGTGTTTCGTGGAGCCACGCCTTGGTTCGCATGAAGATTATGAAGCTCAATTTAGGATCGATCTACGTCAGGTGAGAAGAGGTGACAAAGAAGACACTTTGTTGAAAACAATAACAATATCTATTGCCCAAATACTTAATAAATTTAGATTGCACCTGATTACTAGAATACGTATGTCTTTTCAGTTGCAGTATGTTCAAAGTATTTATAGGTTTTGCTCACTACTTCATAATAATTCTTTTTAAGAATCGTTTTGTGTTTTATTTATGGTGAGCTTTGGCTTAGTTCAAGTGAGTTTTTGGGCGCCTTATCGGCAGACTTGTTTGGCTGAATTTCACGCAAAGTTTACACTGCACCTTAACAATTTGACAGATTCTACTTTGAAATTATTTTACTTGGAACTTTAAAAAATTTGTGGTAGATTCGGCTTTATTACTTCAGGTGGGAGAAACTGAGACCACGTACATGTGCATTGTGAAACTAAGTTTTAGCTAGGAATTTAGGTTGCAGGTTAGAACCCCCTAATTACCACGTACCGGGTGACTTCGTATAAACTAGCATCCTCGCTAACCTTTTAATTTTTTATCAAATAATAAAAACTGATATGCAAGGGTAATTTTTTCTTCTACAAATCTGCAGTGTAATTTCCGATAACTTTGCATGTATACGGGGATGGGGGGGATAAACAGTATATATATTTTTTATCAAATGCTTGGTATATTTCTGGCTAAAATGAAAGATTATTTTTTCTGATTTCAAATATACGATACAAGTTGACATTTGGTTAATTTAGAAACATTTGTTACCATTTTTTTTATAGCCTACTATTCAAAAAGTTGTTGAATTTTATGAATTAATCATTGCAGCGTATGTCAAGATACTGTAAATTCAATGCAACTTTAAGCTTAAATAACGCAAAGACGGCTCAACCAAATGGCAACTTTTATGGTTTACTCAAATAAAAAAAAAACTTCCATTTTAGCCGGAAATATACAGGGCAAGGCATTCCATTAAAACATATTTACTTTTTGTCGCTCCCCGTATATATGAAAAGTTACCAGAAAAGCAATGCAGATTTAAAAAGGAAAAATTTCCGCTCTATGCCAGTTTTTATTTAACCCGTACGATATGAAATGTCTGTCGAGCTGATGGTTCACTTGAGTGTAATAAAATTTGCTTGCCGTGTAAATTTTAGGTTCATAATCGCTTGCGTTCGAGCGCGTTGTCTATAATTTGTCTCGAATGTTTACATAATATTTTTCAAGTTAAAGTTCAAACTTGGGACAGGGTAATAATTAATTAGCATTTTAAATGTTTTAGTGGTTCACATGCGATGCGGTTCACTGATAACGTTGGACCCCAACATTTGCTAAGACCCCTACGTTTAAAAAAAGAGAGGTATGTCAATTCAAGAAGACATATCGCTTTTTATATTATCTTACTTTAACTTTAAAATACATAATATCATCAATGGTTTAGTTATGTTCTAAATCCAACCTGACCATTTGTAACTCCCTGTTTTAGCCTTCACTGCAGTCCAAGTCTTAGTATAGTTTGATATGTTCCTAATCTGTTTGAGGGTAACATACGTGAAAGCCCGCTGAAGAGACTAGTATGGACTCCCGCTGGTGCTTGTTATATTTATTATTTATGCAACAAAAATAAGCTTATCTTTACAAGTTATCTTAATAATATTTCAATTTCATCTCTATATTGCGAATAATAGAAGAGTTTATAGAGCTTTTTTGTTTAACATTGCCTTTATACCATAGAAACATATTTCCTTAATGCTTCTAGCTATTTATTCGTTTATCATCATTATTTTTTATTATTACTTTGCCTTGCATTGCCATGCATGGTTTAATAATAATTATTATTCCTATCATCCTTTCTAGATTTGTGTCTATCTAAAAAATAATATTCAAATTATGTTATTACCGATAATTCAAATATTATTCATTTAATAGTAGTTTAGTTGACTCAGTTATATTTACACTTCCTGATCAATGAAAAAGTACCGACTTATATCAGCTTATTTTGTTGACCTGTTTAAAAGTGTTGACCTTGTTTATAAAAATATCATTGCAACCCACTCCATATATCTGCAAACTTATGCATTTAGAAGCTTGTCAGATTGTGTTCCTGCCGTGTCATGATGTTTGCTGCCATTTGCGCAGCCATGCGTCCCTTTCTCTCGGTTCTTGGTTTCTTATTTCTTCTTTACTAGTGGTTAGGTATGGAAAAATGACTATGAACTTATTTATTTTTCCTTCTCACTTCTCAGTATTGCCATAAACGATACAGTACTATAAATTATAAATATCGCGAATACTATGTGTGTAGTGTGGTGATGATCACCGTAAGATGTGCCATTTTTGGTACATGCGTCTAGGGCTCGTACTAAATTTTCGATGCGAGAGCCCTGCATGCGTAGTGACCGAATGTATCAGATTTACCCATGCCTTTTCGGTCTAGCAAAATTCCTTCAACGCCTCGGTGGTGTAATAGTTAAACGTTCTGCTTTTCACTTGTGCACCGCGGGTTCGATTCCCGTCGATTGCACCAGATGTTTGGTCTACTTTTTTAAGGTTATGTTTGCGTTTTATTAATTATGTTTTTTTCTTAATTTTGGGTAAGACTTGGGTTAGTTTTGGTTAGTTCTTGTTGGTTGCGCCCCCGTAGGAACCGAAGCGAGCGGAGAGCCATGCAAAACCATAATAATACCTATTCTTGTTTCGCAATTACCACAGTTTTCGGTACGGTATAAACTGTGCCATTGCGCATGCACGGCTTTTGCATCGAAAAATTAGTAGGAGCGCTGGACGCTTGTATTTTTGGTCGGCTTGTATTAGATACTGCAGCCTGCAGCATTGCACATCCACCTGGAATACGACGTAGGCACGAGATATTGACAATATTCTACACTTATCAATTTAAATGACTATGAACTGGTCTGATTTGACCCGGACCATATAGTAAGGTTTGTTATTTTTCAAATATTTTATTAGATGATCCAACTCGTCAACTGCTACTGACTTTTCCTTTGTATATTATAACTTCTTACACTTTTTTCGTCTTCAATGGATTGCCAGTTTGAGTCCTTTGTATGCTGGAAGTTGCTTTCTAACAGCTCCTGAGTGGTTCTGGATTTCGGCCCATACAGCAAGTACTCAATCATAGATGCGGTAACGTTATACATATTATTTACAGTCTATTGTTACTTTCGTATACACTTCCTTCCTATATACTTCATCTCTCCAGGATATTGCATACATATATTTTTCCATATATTGATCGCTGGCGTTGTTTATAATTTGTCTCGAATATTTATAAAATATCTTTCAACTTCAAGTTCAAACTTGGGACAGGTTGATAATTAATAAGCTGTTTCAACCTTTTAAGGTTCACGATCTGAACAGATCAGGAATTGATAGGCATATTTACAGTTTGAAATGCTGCAAAAGGAAACACTGCTGAAGCAAATCGGTAACCATCTAAACAGAAACACCGAACAGTAAGTCTCAAACTTCATAAGATATTATAATTGGCTTGAAAAGTTTTGAATTCATTGCAGTTCTTTAGATGCTAGCAAGTTATTTTTGATTTCTTGTACCAGGTTTTGTAAGGCCTCTTTGTTTTGCTTTCATATGATGACATTATTTTGCTTTGATTCAATACATAATATTTATTTACTAAACCCTACCAACACATTAATACCTTTCTTCAAATAATATGTTGTACTTTCTCTAACTGCTTCTAATGATGCAAAAACGTCAAGTAATTAACTTTAAATATAACAAATAACAAAATGAAAAAATCGTTTCTTAAAAAATGAATATTACAACCAAACAGTTTTTGTGAAACGTAACTATTATAAAAATAAGAGCAAATATTGATAATTTTGTACACTTTGAAATTTGCTAGGAATATATTTACCCGAAAAATATACATGGTGCATACCGCACTTTATCTAGTTTAAACTTTAGGTAAAGCTTAAATTAAAGCCGTTTAAAACGATCCTATGCAACTGGTCCTAATTACCGAATGAAAGTTTGAACGAGAATTTTATATAGATGGGGCCGATGATATCCTCAATGATATTAGCTTTCAGAGTAGTTGTTAAATCACTTAACTTTCTATTAAGGGATAGTCCGTGTTAACGGAAACTCAAAATGGGTTTTGCTAATATTGTATTCATGATTATTGGTGGAGTGTAGAAGTCAGGAAATGGTCATATACCTGTTCCCTAATTACTGTTAAATTTTACCCTTTATTTCGTGTTTAAAGTTCAAATATTTTACATTAATATTTTTTGTTCATTCGCTATTTTGTTAAGAATAAATTGAAAATAATTTTTGAGATGGAGGTCTTATATGGATTACATATCGAAAATAAGGCAGACATAGGAATGATAAAATGCTATATTGTCATAGTGCATAATATAGTAATTATTTTATGGCAAAGGCACACACACTAAAGGGAGATCCTATGGCGCTCGACGAGCGGTGTGTGTGTGAAGATGTTGATTGACACGGTGCTTGAATAGTTGTAGGTTGCAATTAGTGGGAAACAGATGTCCTGGGAGTGAGTTCCACAGTGATGCAGTGCGCCAGACAAAGGAGTTCTTGTAAAGTGATGTTCTTGGTGTTTCTAGTTGTATGACGAACTGGTGCTCTCTTGCTGTCTGTCGTGAATGTCTGACAGGATTTGCCAGGGGCGGGATGAGGCGGGCCAAATCCTGGGAACATCTGCTGTGAAACTATCTGTAAAACAGACACATCTCGGCCACATGTCTGCGGTGTTCCAGACTATCCAGATTCCGGGTCAAAGTCGAGTCCCCAACGAGACGCACAGCTCTCTTCTGAATGGAATCCAGCAGCTGTAGGGTGTGCTTTGGTGCGGCACCCCAGATATGTGAGCAATATTCTAAGCACGATCTTATTTGCGCTTTGTAGAGCAAGAGCAACTGCTGTGGTGTATAGAGTTTTTGTTGCGAAATAGCGTACCAAGCTTCTGGGAGGCTGATTTTGCGATATTAGCAACATTATCATGCAAGGACATATTGCCGTTGACTGAGACACCCAGCAGTCCGATTGACGAGGATGAATGAATGGTCGATCCTGCCATAATAATGTCAGGGCCCGCTTTATTGGCCCTCTTGGTAAACGTTGCTGCTTGGATGTTTGCTGCATTGAACTGGACCAAATTTCGGTCGCCCCAAGATTGAACTTTCTCCAGGTCTTGATTTATTGCTGTAATCTGCTCCTGTCTGCGGTGATGAGTCTCAGTCGCTGGTAAGGATTTTTCTGATCTAAAGTGGGAGACAAGGGTACTGTCATCTGCAAAACTGTAAACACGATTATTCGTTTCGATCAGCAGGTAATTAATATAGATGAGAAACAGAGTTGGTGAAAGAATTGCGCCTTGAGGCACGCCCGCGTTGACGGTGAATGTGTCTGAGATGTATCCTTCAACTGCAACGTGCAGAGATCGGTTCTTAAGGAAACCTGCAAGCCAGCTGCAGAGAGAGGCTGGCAGTCCGAAGGACGGCAGTTTATTGAGCTGCCCGTCATGCTAAACTCTGTCGAGTGGCTTTGAAATATCCAACGCAATCGCTCGAGCCTCTTCGTAGTTCTCAATTACCCTACTCCATATATGAGTGGCATAGGCCAATATAACTCCTGTCGATCTGTCTTTGCGAAAGCCGTATTGATTATCGCTGATTATTCTGTTGTTCTCGAGGTACTGAGTGACTACACGTTCCATGACTTTGGAGATTATTGGAAGCAAGGCAATTGGGCAATAGTTTGAGGGCGTGGTTTTCTTGCCTTTTTTGGAACAGGTTGCACTCGAGCGACTTTCCAAGAGGATGGGTAAATCCCTTTTCCGTAAGACAGAGAAAAAAGCCTGGGAAAAACGGATGTTAGTTCGTTAGCGCAGTTCTTTAGCACGATGGCAGGTATTCCGTCCGGTCCTGATGCCTTTTGCGTATCTAGTTCTTTAAGGATTACTTAATAATACGGTGAAAATCTAGCAATTTTCATTCTCGTCTCGCTGTAGTAATGTTGACAATTTTTTTGAAAATATCCTTTATTTCCTTGCCCTTTGGCATAAGAGTTTGACACCAGAAATGTGCTTGCCTTATCGAAAAGTAAATGTTAATATCAAGTGGATTTCAAGAATTCAAACCCCAAGTTTGTTTCGGGAATAGGCGCGTCAACAATAAAACCTCATATAATATTTTTGCGGTTGAGCGGTTTTGTAGTAAATTGATATCATAAAATATGTACCTTGTATGGGTGTAATAAATCCTAATTCTAATGCATTTTATGCCGATTCTCTGTGATAACTGGATTTTACTGACCAGATTCCAATATGGTCTGCCCTTTTTGGATTGGTTTCGGTTTTAGGTGATGCTTTCTTTTATTAGTTAGTTTTTACATTTAATTGGCTTGGCTTTTTTAACTTTTTTAATTTTTGTAGAAGAGCTTTAGAAAGTATAAAAAGAGGATGTAAGTACTTTAGAACAATTAACCTTACCTTATCTTAATTTTTGCTATCTAGTAGGGGCTGACTGCGGCCGTTTATCACCATAAATGCCATATTATTTCGGTTTTTCTTGATTTTCCTTGATGCAATATCTATTAAAATTGGACTAATGGACGAGTTCACATACATATTAAAATAACTATGGTAAGAATCATTGAGATATCGTTACAAAGAAGAAGTAAATTATAGAAAATAACATACTTTGCTTTTTATATATGGTCTATTTTACAATTATATTTAATATTTACGAGGTATATTTTTAAAAGGACATTGTTTTAATCAAGTTGTTGCTTAATTGTTTTTGTATCAGTTTTTAGATGTATTACATTTGATTGCTTTTGGATTTCTATCATTTCTAACTCTTCTCTTTTCATTTGATGATTTTCAGTTTTTAAGCGCAGTTTTATTTTTTTTATCATATTTATGCCTGTTGTCTCTAATTTAAGTCCTGACTGGTCTGACCGATCAAATGCGAAAATATATCCACCCCACATTGCCGTTATGCGTCTTAATTAAACCAATAGGAATGCACAAAAGTGACGGTTAATGGGCGGAGCTAGATGCACTTTGTGAAATTTGAAAAATATAAAAACAAATCTAGTAACTGTTTCTGCTAGATTTGAGCTGATTTTGGGAATGCCTTGGGTTAATTTAGGTTAGTTTTAATTTGTCCATGCGTTTTCACTCGCTTATTTGCTCCGCCCATTAGCTCACTTTTGTGCATTTCTGTTGGCTTAGTTAAGACCTAGAACGGAACTGTGGGGTGGATGTACTCTCGCGATCTACACACAATTGCAATCTCTACAAGGTACAGGGTTATTGGTTATATATGTCACCCCTCCCCATCTATCTAATTTTTAAAGATAGAGAGCAGATTTTTTTACTCAATTGTAGGGAATCATCTAATTTTTTTTACCAGAAATGAAAATATAGTACAGGGTTTTCCATAAAAGCGCACCGAATTAAACTTATACTTTTATAAATAGAATGCCCTGTATATGCTGCATATGCAAATCCTGAGCAGATTTCATATAAATGCCCTATACCTAAGTTCAACTGTTCCGCTGCTAGAAAGAAGTGAAAAGTGGCTTTTTACCAAGTTTAAATAATAACGGCAAGAAAATATTTGCAGGTAGGTAAAAATCAATTTCACATTCCTATCTTAGATTTTCAAGAGCTATCCGGCGGAATATTAAGAGATTTAACCAGCAGTTAAGTTTTATAGCCTCTGGTTAAGGGTTAAGAAGAAAGTCTTATACTTTTGTCATGAAATGCTACAACGCTTGGACCAACAAGATCAATTTTGCAATAAAACTGTATGGGCAGATGAGGCGTCTTTTTCTACTTGTGAACGATTTAATAGAAAGAACGTGGACGATTGAGCTCCAGAAATCTGTGAATGTGTGATGTAGGGTTCTTAACAACCGGATTTGAAGGCCAATATTTTATAATGAAAATCTGAACTGGCATAACTATTTAGAACTAAAAAGACCAGTAATTCAAAATTTGACCCTCATAGATTTTTTTTTATGCCTTTTTAAAGGAAAAGTTGGGGACGAAAGGCAATTAACTGTTGATATTATAAGAGACAGGATAATCCAAGAAGTGGAAACATTAAATCATCGAAATAAGGGTATTATTCTGGTAGGTATAGAAAGGCAGAAGAGAATTTACAGGACATGTATTAAGCAAAATAGGGACCGTGTAGAACAGTTAATGCAGTAATTTAGTTTTTATTTAATATTATCGTATAGATATCGTAAAAGTTAATGTTGTTGTCATTTTATTGCTGGTCATTTATTAATGTTGTTCTCTTCTTGCTTTTGAAATATGTTTTATGTGAAACTTACTAATAAACTCTTGAAAATGTTTTATGTGTGAGAATTCTCCTTATTTCTTCATAAGGTCTTCGGTATTCCCATATGTCAAGTTTAGCGTTATAACCATCTTTAATATTTAAAGTTAATAACTAAAATGCCCATATTCACTTCTTTCTTGGAGCAAAACAGTTGATCTTAAGTATAGGGTATGTTATATGAAATCTGCTCAGGATTTTACGTAGAATCCGAATA
>JAEQML010084462.1:0-10124 GCA_016904865.1 Pissodes strobi | reverse complement strand
AAAATCTTGAATATCTCGTTAACTATAAAAGTACTAACGAAACTCTTTGAAGCACTAAAGAATGACACTAAATTTGACCCGATTTTTAACACTTTGGGGTTAAAAATTAATTTAAAATCTTGAATATTTCGTAAACCAAAAAAGCACCAACGAAACTTCTTGAAGCACTAAAAAGCATTAAACGGCATATTTGACCTAATCCTAAGCACTTCGGGGGCTGACCTTGAAATAAAACAAAATTGAATATCTCGAAAACAAAAGAAGCACTAACGAAACTTTTTGAAGCACTAACCATCCTGAAATTTTTTGAGGAAAAAAACATACTTTGGGGGCTAACTTCACGGACCTATTTAAACATGGTTCTTTGAGCACGAGATAGGGGATTTACTTCTCTTTGAGTATCATCCTTGAAGCAACAAAGAAATTTGGCTTCTTCTAGGGTGATTTATTATGTTGCTTGATGTCAAGGGGAATAAATCTCTGATTAACTGTATTCTTCATTCCATTCTCGAACAGACAAATTTAAGAAGGCGTAATTTTGTGACTATCTGTCTCTTGGTCCGGCTCGAAGGACCATGCTCAAATGCCCCTTACAGAATTTTGTTGTTTAAACTACTTGCAATAAATGATTGTCTCCCCACACTGTGACTCGATGTATGTTAGTTCCCAAAGCTAAAGCCTGCCACAAATTTCGGAAGTGAATAACATACCCATTTTAATCCAGTCTCGACAAAATTTTTCTATTTTCAGTATCTTTGGGCATTTCATGTTTGGGTCAAGGTTATTTACCTGATGTAGACTGATCCTTATACGCGCTACATAACCTGCACGCCAACCACGTGGAAACATGACGCGACAATATAATTGTAATGAAAATTATAGCTCGAGTGTTGATATTAAATATTCAGCCCCATGCCCTTCTTAATTTGTGATAAATCTTACAGAAGAATGTTTGAATATATGTTCCAAGGTTTTTCCAAAAACGGCGTTATTCATGAGTTTGAACAAGTTATATTTAAACTCAACACATTTTAGGATTGTATCTACCTTATTCTATTTAGCACTTTACTATAAACCCTTAAGGGTTTTAATAGATCAAACAGTCAAAACATGGTTGGTAACGTATATGATAAAACGCTGTTCTTTTCTTCGTTTTCGCAACAAAGTTGTCTGAAAGATTTCGAGCGAGAGTTATATTTCTTTGCTTTGTCGATTGAAATTAAAAGTTTCCGAGCCTTCGGCAACACTTCGGTTTTCCCGTGAGATCCCGGATAATTTAGGAAAAGTGTTTAGTAAAGTAAATTAAAGGGAGCTTGAAAGGTTTTCCATTAGGAAATGACGCATCACCGGGAACCTTTGGGGAAAACACGCTTTACCTATTAGGGTTCTTGTAAGTAAGACGTTTGTAATATTGATGTGATTGTTATTATCATCATTATATGTTGTTGATAAAAGCTTTTGCGCTGCGATAAATTTCCTACCTAGATGTCCCAATGCACCGATGCAAGCATAATCATTTTGAAAATGTTGCACGCGAGCTATACCAGAGTAATTCGGTTTATTGCCCTCCGAAGGCACATCTAAGACGACTTTACCGGTCGCCACAGCTAAGATATTGTTTATTTTACGGTCGTGGGTCGTCCTAAGGAGATCATGTATTAACATGCCGAGGACCCTAAGGTACCATTAAGAAAACCGTGACTGGGAACACTATTTTCGAAACTACTTTCATGAAAAACATCGTTGTTATTGAGTATAAAAAATAGTTGAATTACTTACGTCTCAAAACCAAAGATCCAAACCATTGACGTAATTGAAAGTATTGTTCTTTTCCATCTGCTGCAATCGGAACAAAATGAAACAAACCCGCAAACAAAAAAATCGTCGTCTCTTGTGCGGCCAAAACAGCTAAAACTTTCTTAAATTTAATCTCGCAGTTCCGAGTGAAGCGCATTCGTCAGCTGGCACAGATCGTAAAGCTTTGCAGTTTCTTTAATAGTAACTTTTTCGATCGAAATTTTTATCTGTGTCGAGAAACGGAAAACTTTCAATTCGTTTCGGAAGTCCGCCTGTGCCGAACCGCGGCCGATTTTTTCTTCGAACTGGCTCTTTTCTTAAATTAGTTTAAAGGCTTCTTGTGTCGGGTAATCGACACTTTCGAATTTCTTAGCGCGTCTCCCGTGGGATTGGAAAGCAATCAGGGGAACTCTGAAGTCTCATTTATTTTCCTTTTTAACTTGGTTATTGTTACCGTAAGATATAGAGTTTTTGTGGTATCAAAATGTTGAGAAATATGGGAAACAGCGAAAGGTCCCATGCCTTGGTTAGCGTGCAAGTTATGTAGCTTAGATTAGGGACCGATCTACGTCAAGTGAAAAGAGATAATGAAGGCACTTAAAGCAATTAAATCCGAAAATAGGTTTTTGTTACCGTTTGATGTAAGGGCTTAACAGATAAAATAATATAATTTGTTTGGACTTTTGGATGAACATGATAGGGTGCGCGACAATTCGTTTTGATGTAGAAATATTAATCAACTCATATTTTAAGCGTCTTGTAAAAAGGGTTTATGAACCAACACTAGACCCGAGAATAACAACAGCAGAGAAGCGACAACATAAATCCCGCCCAAAAATTTGGAGTGGGAGGTAAACCGGCCAACTGTCATCTCCACATGCTTGTCAGTTTGTTTAGTCCGAGGCTTGTTTAGTACAGTCATCGACGACAAAATTTTTGCGCGAACGCCAGGTTCCTTTGGTTTGTTTGTGTGTTAATTATTATTGAAGTGACTTCGAGGGTAAAGTCAGAAAAAATGAAACGCTCATCAAAGTGAAACGCTTTTCAAAGTGAAACGCCACTTTAATTAAGCATGCTCCAGTATAACTAGATGACTGAAATTTTCAGGACTTGTAGCCTGGGTAAAATGAGGATCCTGGATGAAAACTGGACCCAGTACACCCCTCCCCTTGTTCGGCCAGGTGAGGGGGGAGAAGAAAAAACTAAAATAATTAATTTCGGAAGAACGAGAAGGGTACGGGGTCGAAAATTTTATGGTAGGTACGCCTCATGGGGGCTACCTTTGAACATATGGGGGGATCGGGGCTCTAATTTAAGGGGGATTGTGGGGAAAAATGTTTGTTTGCGATATCTCTGCAACGGAGCCTCGAACCGAAAATCTGACAAGCGACGGGGTCATCAGTGGGGGTGGGAATTATACCCCCACCTCCCCGGATACCCAAAAATTTTCGAAAAAATGGAAACAATTGAAAAAAACGTAAAAAATTGTTCGGAAAGTTAATAAAAGTATTATAAAACGAAATAAGAAAAAAATAATAATATTAAAAAAAAAATAGAGAAGCGCGGTTTTCGGCAAAAGATGCGAAGTTCAGCTACGAGGTCGGGGAACGGGAAGAAAAAAAATTTATTGTGAATTTTTTTATTTGAAGATGGGAAAAAACTGAAAAAAACATAAAAAAATATTCGGAAAATAAATAAAAGTATTATAAGAGGAAAGACGAAAAAAAATTAAAAAAAAGTAAGAGATTGTTCGGCAAGTTAAGAAAAGTATTATAAAACTAAATCAGAAAATAAAAATAATAAAAAAATAAGAAAAAAACTGTTCGGACAGTTAATAAAAGTATTATAAAACGAATAAAAAAAACTAATAAGAAGAAAAAGAGAAACGCGGTTTAGGCGAAAAAAAGTTGAAAAAAAAATGGTCGTAACCGTGGGCAAAAGTTTAGAAAAAAGCTTAAAAGAAGATAAAAACTCTCCCCAATATCTCTTTCAGAAGTTTCACTTCAGTTGTGAGCTTATGAAGGTGAGGCACTTAAGTTTTTTGTTAAATATTTTTTCTACTCTTATAGTAAACACTTTCTTACGTACAGTTTACCTAATAATTAAAACAATTTTTACACAAGTATGCGTAAAGGATACTAGCGCATAATCGTACTTTATAATGCATCGTGTGCCAATCAAATTAGGTTTTAAACCGCTCAAATCGCGAGATTTCTCAGCATCGCGTTACCTGATGTGCTTTGATTTTTTGGCAATTTTTATTGTTTGTACTGTTCGGTGACAGCAACATTATTTGAGAGTTGACGTTCAAATCGGTAATAATTCAATTCCCAATGGTGATCTATAGTGGCATTTTAAAAATTGTCTTAGAAAAAGTATAGTACACTACTTGAATAGATTTGCTTATTACAAACTCATTCGATTACAGCCCACGCTCGCTGCGCTCGCTTGTGCAGTAATCTGTTTGTAATAAGCTACTTACCATTCTCGTTATGTAATATACTATTGTAAACTGTGTTTATCTTCGAAGATTAGATTTGGCTGGTTTGGGTTAGTCGGCCAATAAACTTTCGGTTAGTGTTACTTAGTCTCAACTTATTTTAATCATTTGAACCGATTCCGATACGTTATAATCAATTTTGATATATTTGGCTCATTTGGGTTAGTAGTCCAATCGACTTTCGGTTAGTTTCACTTATTCTCAACTTATTTTAGTAATTTGAAGCGGTTCCGATACGTTATAATCAATTTATAATAGATTTGGTTAGTTTGGGCTAGTCGTCGATTCAACTTTCGGTTAGTTTCACTTAGTCTCAACTTATTTTAATAATTTGAACCGGTTCCGATACGTTATAATCAATTTTAATAGATTTGGTTAGCTTGGGTTAGTCGTCCAATCAACTTTCGATTAGTTTCACTTAGTCTCAACTTGTTTTAGTCATTTGAACCGGTTCCGATAAGTTATAATAAATTTTAATAGATTTGGTTAGTTTGGGTTGGTCGTCGATTCAACTATCGGTTAGTTTCACTTATTCTCAACTTATTTTAGTCATTTAAAGCGGTTACGATGCGTTATAATCAATTTTAATAGATTTGGTTTGTTTGGGTTAGTCGTCGATTCAACTTTCGGTTAGTTTCACTTATTCTCAACTTATTTTAGTCATTTGAAGCGGTTCCGATACGTTATAATCAATTTTAATAGATTTGGTTAGTTTGGGTTAGTCGTCGAATCAATTTTGGGTTAGTTTCACCTAGTCTCAACTTATTTACTTAAGCCGGTTCCGATACGCTATAAACAATTTCAATATATTTGGTTAGTTTGGGTTAGGGGTCCAATCAACGATACGAAATTTTCGTAACGCGAGACGAAAACATAAACCATGTCGTGATGCATGAAATTGATTGAAAAGGTTAGAACGCGACAAATCAGTAAACTTTGAATTAAACCGTTAAATCCTAAAATATAACTACTATTCATAAAACATTTCTAATAAAGTAAATAATAAACATGTAATTTATTACATGTTTTATCAGTGTATAGCATTTTTTTCGCTTCATACATTTCTCTCAGTGTATTAAACCGGTCATCTGTCACATATGACAAATTGAACTTGGCTCTCTAACTTCAAAGGTGCCGACGTCTTTTGTCGCTTCTCTGCAGTTGTTATTCTCGGACTAGACTTCATAAGATATTGTAGTACAGGTATGTTGGCGGATCATAATCCGAGGGTTACTTGTGATTGGCCAGCCAGTTTATTATTCTGTAAATCCCCCAATTGATTTTTTCGTAATTGTCATGTTCAATATTCTCGCGTTAAAATTAGTGTTAAACGATGGTTATCTCGCTTCTATAAAGGCGGAATTTGCTTGAGTTGATCTTCTTGACTGCTTTAGAGCAACTAGTCCCGCTCTCCCTATTGCTAATCAAACTATACTATAGACATTAAAATTATAAAAATGCCATTGGTGTCAGGTGTGGGATCAGAGGAAAAATTACTATAAGGAATGTCCGAACATGACAATTTACAAAAATCCAATTGGTGTCAGGTGTGGGGAGACAAAATAACTAATTTTAAGAAGTAGTTTAAATAAGTTAATTTTTCAAGGATTTAAACATGGTTCTACGAGCGCGAAGAAGAGATAGGGAATTTACTTCTCTTTGAGTATCATCCTTGAAGCAACAAAGAAATAAGGCTATTTCTAGGGAGATTTTTTTTTTAGATTAATTGAGGTTATGTCTCATTTGTTTACAAATGATTCAAATCTTTAGTTAATTGTTAAATAAATTGTTATTACTTATTGGGACAGTCACATAGCGATTCAATCTTTAGTTTGTGCTAATAATTCTTGAGTTTTTTCTGTTTTGCTAAAATTAAAATTTCCTTCATTTTGCCATGCAGTGTTTGAAATGCAAAGTTTTTGAAGTAAACGCCAAGCTTCTGACTAATTGTGATAGCTGCACTAGAGCCATACATAAACTGGTTTGTTCCGGATTAAACTCTTCGGAAATCCGGGTTGTCGAACTCAAGGGCCAGAAAACTCTCGGGTTTCTTTGTGAAGATTGCCAATCTGGCTTCAATACTAAAAGCTATTGACCAGCTGCAGTTGGAGCTTGGGCAGCTGAAGGAAGATCTTAAAAAGGCCTCTCCTACTCAAAGTAGCACCTCAGTCCCTGACGCCATACCCAATAGTGAAATTTTAGCTGAGCTTCATGATCGACAGAGATGGGCGAGTAATATTGTCATTTACAACCTGCCTGATACCAAATGGAATCTTGACGATGAATTCTCTCTTGGGCTCTATTGCTGTTGCTAATGTGAATGTAAAAAACACAATTAGGATTGGTAAGCCAAACAAAAATGGCCACAGAGCTCTGAAAGTGATTCTCAATAGCCAAGAAGAGGCTCAGCTTGTTGTTCGGGCCAGATCTAACCTTAAAGGGAGACATATCAACATTGAACAGGATCTAAATAAATTGTAGGCAGATGCTGGGGCTAAGGTTAGAGCTGAATTTAGAGCACGAGTATCTAATGGTTTTTTTTTTTTTTTTTTTATGGCAGTGGCACACACACTAAAGGGAGATCCTATGGCGCTCGACGAGCGGTGTGTGTGCGAAGATGTAGATTGACACGGTTCTTGAATATTTGTAGGTTGTAATTAGTGGGAAACAGATGTCCTGGAAGTGAGTTCCACAGTGATGCAGTGCGCCAGACAAAGGAGTTCTGGTAAAGCGATGTTCTAGGTGCTTCTAGTTGTTCGACGAACGGGTGCGCTCCTGCCGACTGTCGGGACTGTCTGACAGGAGTTGCCAGGGGCGGGATTATGCGGGCCAAATCCTGGGAACATCTGCCGTGAAAGTATCTGTAAAACAGAGACATCTCGGCCACATGTCTGCGATGTTCCAGACTATCCAAATTCCGGGTCAACTCCGGATCGCCGACGAGACGCACAGCCCTCTTCTGAATGGAATCCAGCAGCTTTAGGGTATGCTTTGGTGCGGCACCCCAGATATGTGAGCAATATTCTAAGCACGGTCTTATTTGCGCTTTGTACAGCAAGAGCAACTGCTGCGGTGTATAGAGTTTTTTGTTGCGAAATAGCGCACCAAGCTTCTGGGAGGCTGATTTTGCGATGTTAGCAACATGGTCATGCCATGACATATTGCTGTTGACCGAGACACCCAGCAGCCCGATTGACGAGGATGAAGGAATGGTCGATCCTGCCATAATGATGTCAGGGCCCGCTGTATTGGCCCTCTTAGTAAACGTTGCTGCTTGGGTCTTTGCTGCATTGAACTGGACCAAATTTCGGTCGCCCCAAGTTTGAACTTTCTCCAGGTCTTGATTAATTGCTGTAATCTGCTCCTGTCTGCGGTGATGAGTCTCAGTCGCTGGTAAGGGTTTTTCTGATCTAAAGTGGGAGACAAGGGTACTGTCATCTGCAAAACTGTAAACAGGATTATTTGTTTCGATCAGCAGGTCATTAATATAGATGAGGAACAGAGTTGGTGAAAGTATTGCGCCCTGAGGCACGCCCGCGTTGATGGTGAATGTGTCCGAGATGTGTCCATCGACTGCAACGTGTAGGGATCGGTTCTTAAGGAAACTGGCCAGCCAGCTGCAGAGAGAGGCGGGCAGTCCCAAGGACGGCAGTTTGTTGAGCAGTCCGTCATGCCAAACTCTGTCGAATGCCTTTGAAATATCCAACGCAATCGCTCGAGACTCTCCGTAGTTTTCAATTGCCCTACTCCATATATGAGTGACATAGGCCAATATATCTCCTGTCGATCTCTCTTTGCGAAAGCCGTATTGATTATCGCTGATTATTCTGTTGCTCTCGAGGTACTTGAGTAGTTGCTGGTTGACTACACGTTCCATGACTTTGGAGATTATTGGAAGCAAGGCAATTGGGCGATAGTTTGAGGGCGTGGTTTTCTTGCCTTTTTTGGAACAGGTTGCACTCGAGCGACTTTCCAAGAGGATGGGTAAATCCCTTTTCTGTAAGAAAGAGAAAAAAGCCTGGAAAAAACAGGTGTTAGTTCGTTGGCGCAGTTCTTTAGCACGATGGCAGGTATTCCGTCCGGTCCTGATGCCTTTTGCGTATCTAGTTCTTTAAGGATTTTGCGAATATCACGATGAGAAAACTTGACTTCTGCCATGGTGGTGTTGATGTTCGGTATAGTGGGGAGAGTCTTGCTTTGGGGCACGTCTAAGGTAGAGTGCGATGAAAACATTTTGGCGAGCATGTTTGCTTTTTCCTTGGCTGTAGTCGCCGTGATGCCACGTTCGTCCGTCAAAGGTGGGAGAGACGTTTTTGTAAAGTTGTTACTTACTGCCTTTGCTACCGACCAGAAATTCCTGGAGCCACTGGGGCATTGCAAAAGTTTATTCCTGATCCTTTGATTGTGTTTGTCCTTAGTTTCGTCGATCACACGCTTGCACTCGTTTCTCGCTTCGATAAAATAATTGCGATTTTCAGCGGTCTGATTTTGCTGCCAGTACTTATAGGCTTGCTGTTTCCTTCCTACAGCTCTTTCGCATCTTTTGTCGAACCAGGGCTTTCCTTTTGATGGTAACTTGATGGAATTTGGGATGTATGCTTCCATTCCTGAGGAGATTACTTGCATGATCTCTTCGCAGCAGTCTGACGGGTCGTCAGTGGCAAAGCAGACGTCGAGCCAAGGAAAATCTAGGTAGAACTGCCTTAGATCGTCCCAGTTTGCAGAATTGTAATGCCAGATTTTGCGAGGCAATGGTGGATCCTTCTGTATGAGTGGCAATTCACAAACCGTTGTAATAAGTTTGTGGTCGGAGGTACCTAATGGCGGACCAACTGTAACCTTGTACTGGTCAGGATTGGTGGTCAGAAAAAGATCCAGGAGGGCGGCGAATTCGCCCCTCTCTGAGATTCGAGTTGGTTCGTCTACAAGTTGAGTAAGCCCGCAGCTGATGGCAAATGCTTCAGCTTCTCTACCTTCGTTGTCGGTCTTGTTGTGATGTTTGAGCCAGCTGGTGTTGTGGGCACTGAAGTCTCCCAGAACGATTATTTCTGAACTGGGGTGATCGACCTGTATTGAGTCAAAAGTGGTAGCTAGTGTTGAGAAAAAGCTTTGGTAGGCTCTATCGCTCGGAGGGCGATAGAGACAACATATAAACTTGGTTAATCCCTTGGCGGTGAACTTGAGCCACATGACGTCAAGGTTGTTCGGTTCGAGTGTTTCCTCGCGGTGACATGAAAGGTCGCATCGGACAAAAATGCATATTCCGAACTTATATCTAAATCGGGTATGTAAGTCGTAACCAGGATAGAGGTAGTTTACTGTTGTTGTTGTAGAACATACCTGTGTTTCTGTAAGGGCTAATATGTGTGGTCTATTTGCTTGTAGATGTTGGTGTACCGAATTTATGTTTGTGTTTAGGCCTCTTATGTTGCACAAATATATTCTAAATTGGTTCGGTATCTTTGCTGTCTGAGAAATGCGGAATGAAGGGCTCCCAGGGCCACCCAGCGCCCGGAGATCCGAATGGCCGGGTAGTTTACTGCCGGAATATTTTGATCCTGGAAGCACCATCATGTTCATATATTCCTACTGTGGAACCTGGGACCACCAGCGCGGAAGCGGAACGTGATTTGAGAAAACCACTTAGCACTTCCCAATTCTGGTGAGGTGGTCTTTCACCGGACGATGCGAGTAGGCTTATGCATCTACCACCTAGGGCCGCTTCCACTCGAACCATCGGCCTCAGACTCATTCCTTTGGCGGTCCCTAGTCTGACAGGGGTAAAAATGGGGTTTGTTGGATCACTCCCCAGTGATCAGCTCCAGAC
>JAEQML010084459.1:0-10125 GCA_016904865.1 Pissodes strobi | reverse complement strand
AGCAGAAATCAGCTGTAATAAACAACAACTATATTTTTACGATGTTATTTGTGGGAGTCGCGCGAGCATTCGTTTTTCATACTCTTATGGTATCAATGAAAAAATCATTACGTTTTTATTATTATAGTCGATAAAGCATTTTAATGTGGCACAGCTGACGAACGATGGCAATTTCGCAGAGTTTTATTGACAAAGAAAAGCAACCGGATTGCAGGAAAGAAGGTCGTCGAATTCGACGGGGGCGGCGCAGGGCGATGTTTTTCTAGACAATTTGCTTTTCGAACATTAATCACGGCGTAGCGGGAGTGACAAGTTATGCACGCTTCCTGAGCAAGGATTAAAGAAGGGTTCTTCCGGGGCACCGCGCAGTTTTGCTCATAGCTTCACTTGCCAGACACACATATGGTGCGGGAATAAAGAAACAGTAAGTGTATATCTCGGGCCTTGTCTTTATGGACGAGGGCGGCTATAAATTCCCGGTTTAATATCTTTCGGCACATAAAAACACAGGGTCGCAAGCTGACGCTTATGATGAAGTCCACGGGTTGACCCGTGCCGTGCTTCCAGCTGCTGCAGCTCTTTTCCAAACCCGACCATTTGCTGACGACATAATTACCACCAGGGGTTATTGGGGGTTCGGCCAGTTCCGACTCCAATAGCAATTTCGAATATCACGTATCAAACAAATCATCAAAATGTCACGCTGACCGCACCAAAGATCGTAGCTTTATTTAGCCCCGGTCGAGACGAGCATAGAAATCGTAGTCAAGCAGGCAATAACGGGCATTACTCGGAGCCGCGGCCAATTTCTTTAGGTTTTAGGAAATTGCATTGCGTGCGGAATGGCTAAACACGCGGGAGCAAGATATCCCAATTAGGACGAAAATCTAATAGGGCGATAACCATTTTGATCTCATACCCGATTTATTGTTTCGATTAGATTATCGAAATTCCGAATAACGGTAGTTCTATAAAAACGTTTAAGAAGTATTGCGTTATAGATTTCTATTGCAATAAATTACTAGTGTGGCAAAAATTCACCTGCTTTCATTACTCCATTACTTTACGCATTTATATAAATCTAACTTACTTGTAAATACGACTAAAATACACTAAGTATGAAGTACACGATGCTAGTATTCTTTAAGTTTAAAAGACAAGATGAATAAAAACTGTTTCTGAACAACTGAATATGGAATAATTAATTATACATCTTGAATACAAAGGTAACTTTCGAATAGGTACTGTGAATTCAGTTATAAATTAAAAAAATCCATATTTATGATCTTGCTTTGAATCATTAGAAGCTAGATTTTTATAATTTTCATGCGTATGGGTATCTCTTCTAGTTTAAAAAATATCAATTAATTTGAAACAAGGATGCTGAGGCAAAATATATACCCTAAAAATAGGGGGAAGCTATATTACCATTACGAATTATTATTAAGAATAATAATTTTCTCATTGAGAAAAATGAAACTTTGGGCTTTATGAGATTTCAGGTTATTTTGTGATAGTCTAGCAGTACTTTTTAATAAGAGGTTGAAAAATTTACGAATGTTTTGTTTTATATTTGTCAGCGTTTTATACATATATTTTAAAGAATATTGCTCAAAGTGAAATAAGACTTTGAGTTCTATAAGCTAAGCTTGACAATTACTAAACAGTTGAAAACATTAAAACGGACAAAAATATATTTAATGATTCTGTTATTGACGTGACTAACAGAATACATTTTGCACAAGTCTAACATATTGCACTTAATGTGTAATTCATTTAACACCTAGATTGAGTTTCAGCCAGTCAAACACTATATAAAGCATAGGTTAGCATTCTGCCAATTCCTAAATAGAACGTTGCATTCGCGTATCAAAACTACACGTCTACATAATAAAATACTCCCAATGTAGAATTTAAAATTGCCTATTATTAAAATAATAGCGGTATAATAAAGTATAATTTTACAAAACTGTTTATTACGCTTAGGGAAGGCTGTGCCTGAATTAAACGTTTTGTTTTGATAATTATTGTTCAAGAAGTAGGGGTTAAATTATTATTTGCATCTGGAGTGTCATTGTCGAGAACCATCATCTAGTGTCTCACATAATCAACCCGGGCTGTGCAAAATTCAGATAATAACTACGATGGTCTCCGTTTATTATCGAGCGTGTAGATCCCAATTAAGAGGCAGCAGCTGTGAAAATTAATGGAGCACAGCTTTTAAGATGTAATTGGGCACATTCATAACTCTCTGCGCTCGCAGTACGGTGTTAGAGCGCGTGCTGCATTGGCGACATATGATTTTCGTCTTAATAATATAATATATATGTGTAAACACAGCAACGTAATTGTTTTTGTGCTCAACCCTTTTTCGCTGCCTAATCCATTATTGGATACAGGGGGTTATAGTGGAACTATTTCTAATCTCGACCCTAATATAGCAACGATAATTACCGGGCCGAGCCACGAATGGAATAGCGATTATTTGTAAAAGTTCGTCTGATCGGAAATTCAGACAAGTGTCAGGAATTGAGATAAAGGAGCTAGCGAACCGGCCATTAGGAAGGATTAGAGCAAAGCGTGTGTGCCCCTCGAAACATTACACCGTGAAAGGGTTGACAAAAACAATGAGTTAGAGCCACTTCGACGCCCCAGTTTACTCTGGAAATCACTCAGTATCAACTTACTGGGAAAACATGTTAATAGCATTTTATGTTTAATCCGAGGTCCCCGGATATTGATCTAGTATTAACAGATTTTGTACTCTTGGATTTTCATATTTCTAATATGATCCTGGCAGGTAATTAAAGATTATATCATCCTTTAATTGTTAATTTATATTGGAGAACAAAATTAATATCTAGAGTACGATAAATTGATCAAACTGACGATAAATAACTTAATTTTGAACAAGTTTGCTTGTGTAACTTTCTTATAAATAGTTCAAAAGTTTTACCATTTAAAACAGCTTAAAATGTACAAACAATTAAAAATTTAAGTAAATGAAACTATCTTCTTGATTACTGATATTGTTATTTAGAAAAGTGTTTTGTTTAAAGATTTCTTCCTTTTGGTCTTTATAAATGTAATAAACATTGCAATGTGTTCCCTGTTATAAGTATTTAAACTATTAAAAGATGAAATAAATACCATAGAATAATTGTAAAAAGAAAGATTTATATTTAGCCTTTTTTTCTGTATGAGTCGAATTATCATATTGTACCTCTGCTTGCGCAGAGACACGTTCTGGATGTAGCTTTTCAAAGTCCAACATAAAGTTGGTGTGCAAGTTTAATGAAAACTCCATATTTTGTATGGAAAATTAGTAATTGCCTCGAATATAATAACTATTTAATGAAATTATGTTAATAAACTAGAATAATCACAATCTTTCATCCATTTCAAAGTTTTCGAAAAAAGAAATATGAAACCAATATGTACAGTAATTATTGTAGTACTGTCAATACTCGGAGAATATAAAACAATTTAATTTGAGTAGCTTTAACCAATGTAATAGAAAACATTATTCGTGAATTTGATTAAACGAGTAGTCTAATAATATGTTTGGATTTATCCAAATATATAATTAATTATAACTTTCTTATATTTAAGCAAAAATAGTATAGATTGTGGTGAATCAATTCTTTCTTGTCATCAGGTCATATAAGTCTCGGAAATTATTCTGAGATATGTTCTTCTGTATTTCAAGATAGTGTTCTAATGGACTGATTCAGGGCATTTCGATCATTGCATTGTTCCACAACCGAGGGGTAACCAATATATATATTTAGAGCGAGAAACCTGAACAGCATACCTTCATGAGTTTAGTTGAAACTATTACGATTTGCAGTGGGAATTCTGCCATTACTAACTTGAGAATTATTACTTTTTTTGTCAGCATGAACTATAGCTCTATGGAAAATAAGATATTGGCTTTTTCAATGAACTAGTTTCTCAAACTTACCTCCCGTATGTAATGTCTGTCAAATATTTTTTTATGCCTTAAATATATCTTTTTTTCCACTCTGGTTACGTAGATGCCAAATCTTTCAACGCACGTAGTTTTTGGTATTCCTTGTGCACCTTTTTATCCATTTCCCTTAGCTCCGTTTCCAATCCAAATGTAGTCCCCGGAAACTATAATAGCCGAATATACAGATACATTCCAGCTTGCATTAATTGAGTTAAATAATTTTGTAAGGATTATTTGGTCTGGTAAGAGGAGCCTGAAGGTTTGCGACCTCGAAAACCCTAGGGAGAACTTTTGATCGGCGAAAAACCTGGGAATTTCAAACTGAACCTGATCTTAGTGGACATCTTGACAAAAAGGTGATAGCCTAAGTCCTCAATTCCTTGAACTGTTGTCGCTCCACCGCCATACATCATTACCTTCTCCCCTGCTTTGCTGACTTGGGCTGGGGAGGTAGTAGGTTTGTAGAACAAAAAATCGGCTTCTTTCAGGGTAGGGTTTTTTTCAATAAGGCCACTTGTGCCGTGGCCAAACGGAGACAATGCGACGTTGTGTCACATAGAGGAATGCATGGGCAAAACGAAGCTACTTCGGATCATACTGATAAACATGTATTAGGTTTCCTACTCCTACTCCTTACTCCTTCCTGGTTTGAGTCGATATATATTATTTTTTTGGTATTGGGAAGCACTGATAGTACAACTAGTATATCAACATTCTCACTTACAATAACAATAATATCAAAATTGGTCGGCTGTAAAAGAGCTGTGCTTACAATAAGTACATCAGCGTCCTCAGCTGCCTCTAACACTTACATTGAGTCTTTTTCGAAACATGTTTTTAACATTTGAATTAGACCGCTCTTGTTAGATTCATTCCCCAAGAACTTCTCTTGGGAAACAGCAGGGAGTGTTCTCTCCACGAATATGATATGGGCTGACGTATTTATTATGGAACGGCGAACTGTTTCTAAGCTTTTTGTACCTTGCTGCTTTGGATCATTTGGGTAGCCATCAAACGCGACTATTAATTATGATTTGTATTGTCTCTTGACATATGTGAAGTATTTCATGAAAATAGAACCATACTATCTACAATGTCAATAATCGCATAACACCGTAATATTAACGTTGGCTACAAGGGACATCGCGCCGAAAGAGCAAACGGACATAAGGTCGACATTAATTTAACATCATAAGATAAACAGGCGTAGCATGCGGGATCGTGTCTTCCAGTTTATGGACTATTTCGTGATCGCGCCATGCTTATAGAATTCTGTAAATCTGAAGGTAGTCGTTACCTGTGATGTTAGTGCTATTAGCAGGGTGGCAGCAATATTTAATTTCAAAAGTTTGGCCAGTGCATTTTGTAGGGAATTTTGTCTACATTAGCTTTGGCAAGAGTCAAAAAACTGAAAAAGAGCTAATATTTCGAGGCTCTTCGCCTATCAAAAGTTCTCCCCAAAGCTTTTGAGGTCGCAAACTTAGTTTCAGGCTCCCCTTGCCATATGTATATCAAATAATCTTATAAAGAAATTTTTTTACCCAATTCTGAGCTAATGTAATAATAGAGCCTACAAGCACTGGAAGCATACAAGGTTTTGATATTTCTGAACCCTCAGACTGCATTTAATTCTCATTTAATATTAATGTTATTTTATAGATAATTTGCAAAAATGTATAAATAAAACTTGAATGTTTTTAGAAAAAGGCGTGACTTATCAATCATAGCACACTAGTATGTTATGACTTATAAGTCACGCGTGTAGGCATGCGAAGAATAACTGTATAAGTAGTGACTGTTATATATAGTAAGTTATACCCTTAGAAGGGTACTGCCCCACAATGGAAAAGTAACGTATACAGAAAATTATGGTTTTAAGAAAATCGACTTCAAAGCTTTCGATTTTTTAACATCGCGTAACTGTCAAGTTTTTTGATGTGTAAACATCTTACGCGGCGATAGGAGGGTAAATCTCGGCAAATAGAACGGAAATGGAGGGATGGAAATGTGTAAACCAATTGTGACATTATAAGCCGTCGCAATGAGGAGCAAGCTAAACCAGGACGGCCGTGAAGGATTTTTATACAATTTTGACATTTAAAATCGGTTTTAAACGGATTTTAGACGATAAAAAAGAATATTTTAAATTAAACGAACCATCAAAAGTATTATTCAGATGCCCACAATATTCAGTCATGGTCCTCTTCTATAATTTGCAAAGTTTGTTTTTTTTAATGAACGGTTGAATTTAAAATGAATTTTCGCTTTAAAATCCACGACAAATTCGTCCGAAGCCACGGCTATCGTCCTAAAAATGTCCGAATTTTCGGATTTTTATACAATATTGCCATTTAAAACGGGTTTTAAACAGATTTTAGACGATAAAAAAAGCATATTATTATTTTAAATTAAACGAACTGTCAAAAGTATTATTCAGATGCCCAGACGTTTAAAATAATATTGAGTCATAGCCCTCTTCTAAAATTTGCACAATTTGGTTATTGACTTTCCCAAATCAAAAGATGTCGGCCCAAGATGAGTAGCTGGTAAAAGAATAAGCTTTGTAGATTTTCGTGTCGAATTTGTGCAGTGAATTAATCCACTCCGAAGCTGCCAGTAAGTATTATTAAAGAATCCTAACTAATATTATAAATGCGAATGTGTTTGTTTCTTAAGCTTTCACGCATAAACTGTTCCGATCATCATGAAATTTTAAACAGATATTTTCAAGAGTATAGTAAGAACATAGGATACTCTTAGCTGTTACCCGCGGCTTCGCTCGCCATGATTTTTACGGTTAGTTGTAATCCTATGTTTTAATTCCTTGAGGTTATATTTGTAAGAAGTTTTTTTCTTGATTTTGGACATGCCTTGGGTTAGCTTTGGTTAGGTTTTGTTCGTTGCGCCCCTGTAGCAAGCGAAGCGAGCGGAGGGCTATGCGTGAAGTGTAATATTAGACATTCTAATGTAAACGTTACAAATGTAACGCACGTCAGGCGGTATCTGTGACGGGAATGTGTGTTTTGCAGGCTGTCTGTAACCGTTAGTGTAAAACGTTTTCTTTCTAACGCCAGGCAACCAGTTCCAAATAAGTGGTTGCCTATATTCAGGAGTCACGCGGCCTAAGGTGGCATTAGATTTTCATGTCGATGATCTCGATATAGGATATGATTACACATCAGTGTCTCGAGTACTAGCAGACTCGCTCAATTTTTTTGGCAACAAACGTAAAAGTTGATATGGATATATATCTGACCAGCCCTTTTTCAAGTTTTTGTTTTTTAACCTCTCCTGCGTTTATTTTCCAATATTAGTTTATAGGTGTCTGCAGTGGTAAAAACACGTAAACGCGGATACGTTGGTTTTCCATGGGTAAAAACTCTTATTAAAACATAGTTTTACAATGGAAATCTATCGTAAGTTGTATATACAGTTTTTTCCATGGCATTCAAAAATAGTGGACGATTCGTTTAACAATGGAAATACAGCGTAAGTAACACTTACGGCTTTTTTTCCGCTGCACACGATCATAGGTTGTAATTACTTCATTTAGTAACAATACAATACAACACAATGTTACCTCTTCGAATGTCGAAGACAAACTGACTGGAACACGAGTACTACGTCACAGTTTATACCGATTCGGTACGGTATAAACTGTGGCAGTATAACGTATGTTTTGGCAGGCTATGTAATGTCATATTTCTTTGGGGTATCTAAGTATCTATGCAATGGAAAAGAACCGTATGCGTTATATACGTTTGTTTTCCACCGGACAAAGATATCGATACATTTAAGCTATACAAAGGAAAAATAACGTAAGTAGCATTTACGTTTTTTTCCATTGTAAAGGTGGAACAGAAGATTTAAGAAATAGAATGGAAAAGACACGTAATCGATGATACGTTGTTTTTCCCTGGTAACTGAAAACAAGTTGGGTTGACGAAATAACTTATACAGCATATTTATACGTTTGTTGTACATGGCAAAAGTGGAAAAAGTCGCATGTGTATGAGAGTCATACGTTTCCCTTCATTTTTTTTTATAAAATTTTCATTATACGTTGATTTGCCACTGTGAATTACAAAAAACTACAAGAGCTACGGAAAAACTAAGTATACCATTTGAAAGAGCTCAAAATATACTGGAAAAGTAGAAATACTGAAAATGCCAAATTTCATTATACGTTACTTTTCCATCTGAGGGCAGGGTATCATACGAAGTTCATGATGAGCTTTATTCACTTGTTGGTCTAGGTAAATGTGAGGTCATTTTAGACACTTATCACAGAAGGTCAGTTTTCCATCTCTATAGTGGGTCACTTGGTCACCAGAACTTTTGTAAACGAGATAATGGATTCTTCCGCGTCCATTTTCATCTGATATTATAGTATCCATTGATCCACACATCTTGCTGACAACACTTAAATTTAAGCAGATCGTTATAGAATTTTTGCAGTGAAATATTTTTTTGTTGACGTGTTCAGCACACTTTTTCCTGGCTACCAAAGCAAAAGCACGCAACGGTCAAAGCTGTTCGGATAATTTTTAGATATTTAGCATTTATCTCGAAAATGGCTGCCAGTTGAAATTTGGGATTTGACGCGTTTTTGGGCCATACTTGCGAGCTGTTCTCATAGTCAATTGATTTTAGCGATCCCACTTTCCGTTTCCAAGTTATTACGTCAAATGTGTGATGTTAATTTTGCTTTGATTTACCAACTGTGGAAAATTAACTAATTTAGATGAAATTTTCTGGTCATATTCTTTTTGGCAGTATTCCGAACCCTACTGAAAGTGGCGAGAATCGAAAAAAGGTGAGTATTTTTTTTTAAAGGGGCCACTGGATCACCAAAAAAGTCACGAGGATCGAAAAAGCCAAGACGACAGTTCGATAGAGAATTCCTAGCGGAAAAGCTTCCTATCCTATATGCTTCCCTGTTTCGAAATTGTCGGGAAAATTAACTTTTGAGGGAAAATGTAAAAACAAATAAAACAATTATTTAAGGTGTAAAAAAATATTGTTTAGCACAAAAGCTGATCACTTGACGAACACACGTATTTCTATCGACAGCTTAACTCAGATGGTTGAGAGTTCGCTTAGCATGCGACAGTTACCGGTTTGAAACTTTTAAAGTTTATATATTTTTTAATGCCGCGTTGTTGAGGTTATCACTTCTGGCTTGTGGTCTTAGGCAATGTAAAATGTTCCCAACATTCTTTCCGTCCTTAATTTGGCAGGAAAAGTGAAAATTCAATGCACATGTTGAGAGTAATTAATGCGGAAAAGCGGTTTTCCTTCAAAAATATGGCAGGTGCGAGACCCAAGATAACTTACGCATCGGACTATCGGCGGGGTTTTGTGTGTGCGTTAATTCGAATTTTGGAGATTACGCACGTAGCACGCTTCATTGGAAATCCTCGTGCGAGCGGCTGCTGTTCTATGGAAATGTTGGTCAAATATATCATTCTAGCTTGACAGTGCAATTCTCTTATCTGCGCCCGCCGGCATGGGATCCCGGGGGTTGCTGAAAAACAGAATCAACTCGGCGAACGAGGCAGTAGGAACGGGTGAGGGGCTGAGAGGGAAATGCCGCGGCTAAATTGCAAACAAAATACAAGTTACGTAGTATGCCTTCGGATACGGTTAGAAGGACGACGTTGTTTTTCACAATTTCTGACTTAGGCATTAAGGAATATGATAGGAAGAGATGTATATAGTTGCGTGCGTGTTTTATACTGCGAATTCGCATAGGTTTTAGCAAGTCACTGGAGCCAATTTTATGATTTTCTTTTATTTACTTTTGAAGAACTCCATGGCTCCCCCACAGGGTTGTTATGGCTTGAAACTAATGCCTCTTAATGTTCTAGTATTTGTTAATAAAAACCATTGCTAAATGATTTTACCACAAGAATTTTGCTTTTCAGACTTTCCAAATAATATGTCAATGCTGTCAATTGTATTAATTAGGGTAAAAATATTATCTCTACCGAAAGCTCAATTTCTTACGTAATTGAACATGATGAAACGAAAAGAATGGTGAGTGCTTAAGACCACACGACAGAAGTGAAAACTTCTACAAGGCGATATTATTATTATGAAATAAATTCACTTTTTTACTACAGAGCTTTATAAACAATACCAAAACAGAA
>JAEQML010084458.1:0-10125 GCA_016904865.1 Pissodes strobi | reverse complement strand
TTAATTTAATTTGATATGCAAGTGTTGATTCTTGGACAATAAAGAACTTTCAACCGAACAAGAAAATATCCTAATAAGTTTACATTAATATATTAATTGAAATTACAATGAGTGTAAAAATAGAAGACGATATTATACTGTTTGATTGGGTACCAATTTCAAGTCCAAACATCTGCTTAAAATAACCGCCTAATAGGATTTAATTTAAATTTATTGCTACTTGTTTTGATTCGAGTTCGGAGCTATTTTAATTTTTTCACTTTATTAATTTGGCATTGTTGTGGGTGACAATAATGTTATTGCCATATCTTGGCACACTTTCGTACATACTCTATGGCCTGTAACATGAAATGTCTTTGGAGAAGTGGTAAGCTAAAATATAGAAAATTGAGCCATTGAGATGATAAACGTACCATATACGAAAATAGAAACCGTACCTATAATTTTTAAAAGTTTTATTTTTTATTCATTCAATATGACACACTTTCTGGAATCCCAAAAGTTTGTCAGGCTTCGGTATTTTGGCACCAAATTGACTACATTGACGCGCGGCCAATTTATTAACCATTTTGCCTATTTCAGTTTTGTTCGCAAGATACTCGCCGCGACAGTGGCTCCAGCACCCAGCACAGTGGCGGCAGCTCGTACTACTGCTGTCAAGAACCGGACTGTAGAGCGGCCCGTCAGTCGGTCTACCCCGCGCCACCCCTGTCAACATTCAAGAGACAGAAGTGTCTCAGGTACAAGCGGGATAGGCCTATATTAAGATCGAAGGTAAATGCGTGTGTTTAATAAATATCGATGAACGAAGCTAACTTAAATAGGTTATCTAGAAAATAAAATATTGTGCCTACGTTTCAGTCAGACATAAGCGACCGCTACTGGCGTCCTCCCGAGCCACCCACCAGCCACTTGGAGCAGTTTTTCGAGCATTTGGGGCTCACCTCGGACAGCTATGAGGAGATGCTGAGCGGCAGCGGCCACTCTTCCGACAGTCCCGTGTTTTTCTCGGACGTGTCCACTGTAGACTCATCTAGGCCTCTAGATAATATCGATTGTTGTCCTCAGCAGACTTATAGGTATGTAATGCCCTTTTCATCTACGAATCTTTAGTTTAAGAGATCACCAATGCTGTTTTATCTATTTTGTACATGAAGGGTCAAAGTCAAAGTTAAAAATCGCTTTATTGTTATAAACAGAAGTGTTGTTAACAAAGCAGTTAAGAAATTAAAATTAATTATCTACATTCTGACAGTAGAAAATAAATTTTTACATACGAAATATAAACAAATACAAATAAATAAATAAACAAAATAATTCATAAAACACTAAACAGATAAACACCACTAAAAGTTTTTATTCAAATATTCTTCCAGATAATAAAATGCTTCTGCCAGTAATTTTTTTTTAACATTCTTTCTGAAACTAGCTCCACATTCCATTTTTCTTATGCGAAGAGGCAGGTGGTTAAAACCCTCCTGCCCCCATGCACAATAGAGGCCCCTACCCGCTCAGTTTTTGGAATGGGCAGTGCAAGTGTGAAGAAGTTTCGAAAATTGTAATCTGATGGGGGGTTAAGCTGATGCCTATATTTTCTATGTATAAGACAAGCTGTCTCCAGTATGAATATAGAAGACAGTGACAGCACAGAATTTTTCAAAAATAAGGCTCTGCTAGGGGGTTCGAAAAGTTACTCAACACATATAAAGGAAGGCTGTTTCCTGCAACATAAATAGTGACTTAAACAAAAACTGAGCGCACACCCCCCAAAATACTACGCCATACCTCAGATAAGACTCAATGAGGGCATGATAGGCATTTTTAACCATACTAAATCCAAGTGAATTTGCAATTATTACTCTAATAGCAAAACAGTTAGATGACAGTTTATTTATTAAAGAAGAGACATGGAGTTCAAATTTCAGTTGCTTGTCAATTGTCAAACCAAAAAACTATGGCCTGATCATTTTGTTTTGCAGTTTGAGATTACATTTGAAAGTCAAAATATTGGTCTTAGAAACAGTAAATGCCAACCTGTAGACTCGCGCCATGACTTCATCGGAATTAGGTCTTATTTACTTATTTATTTATTTATTTATATTTTTATTTATTTTTATTTATTTATTCATTACAGTATCTACAACAATGCCATTTACAGGTACCACCTATTCTAACTAAAATAACACCATTCGAAACTTCCTACCACATAAAACTACGCAGTTACATAAATCCGAAAATACATTCATACTAGCCAACTATCATCCTCCGAGCCTGAGTAACTGAGTAGCAAGTAACTTTTGTTCTACAATTCTAGCAAAGCATTCTAGATTGGTAACTGTTATATCTATGTCACTAGCATAAGTGTTAAAAATGTCACACATACGATAAATAGGCGATTTTCTATACAGATAAATTCTCGGAAAATCTAAATAGAATGTTTTCCTCTGTCTAGTGTTAACACAAATGGTCACTATGATAAAATGTCAATCGAATCAATGCGATTGTTGAGAAGTTTATACAAATACATTAAGCAAATTTTCATTCTCCTATTTTCCAGTGATAATCTGTTAAACAAGCTTAACAAACCATACTGGTCATATCCCTGCATAGGATAATAACCATACTGTTTCAAGAACATATATTTTATGAATTTTCTCTGGACCCTCACTATTGATTTCGATCAAACTTCATAATGGGGTGACCAGATTATACTTCCATATTCCAGTTTAAGTCATACCAGACTGTCAACCAGCCGAAGGCAAACACCAACACTGAACTGTTTGGCGGATCTGACGACGAAACTCATCACCCTATGAGCCTCATTAATCTTTGCAACAATGTGACCGGTGAATGATAAAGAACCATCAAAAATAATTTCGAAGTTCTTCTGATTAGAAGTTTGTTCTAGGACTACCATTAATGCTATATTCGCTAATAATTGAATTCTTGTTCAGAGAAAACGTCATTGTGGATTACTTTTTATCATTTAAAATAAAGCCACTGTCAGCACACCATTGGATAACACCATTCAAATCATGCTGCCAGAAATCACAATCATCCTCTTGTCAAGATTTCCAAAAATAATCTGAAGTCGTCAACAACCTGACACCCTCCATTGATTGCAATCAGAAACAAAAGAGGCCCCAAGTTAGAGCCCTGTGGAACCCCAGATGTACTATCATACACACAGGACTTTTTCCCTTTTTTATCAGCATACTGTTGCCTATCAGTAGAGTAGGATCTTATTAAATTAAGTAAGTTCTCTGATACATGCATGACTATTTCACCTTAACGAAGGCTTTCTCCATGTCATCAACAGTAGCCTTTAGCCTATTAGGATCTGAACCATGCCAAAGTATTCTAGAGAGTAAATTTGCCCTTAATTGGGATCTGCGGAAGATCGTTGCCGTAAATAAGAAACAAGATTGGTCCATGGACGAAACCCTGGGGCACACCCACATCAGTTTGTAGTCGACTAGACTCCAGCGTCCACTCTTTGTGTTCTACTCGGCAGGTATGAGCGGAATCAGTTAAGTGCAACTGCTCTGAAACCATAGATTTCATGTTTCTGCAGCAGTATTCTGTGACTCACACAATCAAAGGCTTTAGATAAGTCACAGAAAATGCCGCTGCACACTCCGGAATTCAACTGTATATAGAGACACACTAGAAAATGAAATGCAGCATCACTTTAGAAAGTCCATTATTCGAGTTTTTACCAATCTCTCCACCAATTTACCAAGAGTGGGGAGCACAGCTATAGGTCTAAAGTTTGAAGGACTATCATGGTCCCCTCCCTTGAGCAATGGAACAATCAAGGCGTCCTTGAGCGAGTGTGGAAAAAAACCATAAGAAAAGGAGACGTTTATCTTCTCAGCAAGAGCGGAAAGAGTTGCAGTGGCATCGCTGAACACTCTCAAGAAAAATTCTTGTTTTTCATATTGCATAAAGCATCTTTTATTTCAGTTGGGTCTGTTGCCCTAAGGAAAAATGTTTCAGTAACCTGAACCTTGTTTAAGTATGATCCCGGATAGGTATCAGATAACGGCAGGTTTTCGGAGTGTCAAAGATATACCCTGATAAAAACTGTTGAGAAACTCAGCCGTCAATGTGTCAGGGACAAGAGCGTTCCCACATCCACCATGTATGTCATTTACAATTTTCCAAGACTCCCTGGATTTATTAGTGGATTGGTTAGAAGTATAAGTTTCTAGCAACCATTATTGTGTCTCGGTAAATTTTGCGATATTTATTAAAGTAAGAAATAAGTGTTAAATTGTTGCACGCAAATTTTCTTATATAATGCAGACACTGAAGATTTCAATCAGAAGTTAGCAAACCTCTGTTATACCAAGATTTTCTCTTTTTTTTTTCTTAATTGTCACGAGAGGAAAAGCCACCTCAAAAACACCCACTAAAACAGAATGAAATCTCTGAAGAGGTTAACTACTGTCTGACATACCATCCCAGTTTGTTGCACTATAGTATTCCTTAAATTTACAACAGTTCCTCCTAGTATACAATCTTCCCATTTTTTTTTTAATGTAGAGCGCTTGCTGTCCAGTTAAAAGGAACATAATACAGCTTGATAGTCAGACAACCCAGCATTTACTATCTTGCATTTGACTCAGGTTTTACAAAATGCAGTGCCAATATAATCCAAAAGGGATGCTGACTGAGCTGTAATGCGAGTTGGCCGATCAACATGTATGGTCAAATTAAAAGATTTAAGTACCCCACTCAAGGCTAGATTAGTGGAAGAGTTATTACAATCTAAAAAATCCGCATTTATGTCACCTGTCAACACTATTGATACATTCACAGAAATTTCACTTAAGATGTAATCTATTTTTTCGATAAATGTATTAACATTAGAGGAGGGAGACCTATAAAAACTTAAAATGTACAAATTTATCTTCTGGCAATAAACAATGGAAAATTCGCAAGCTTTTTCCTCCAAAAGCAAATCAAGCTTATCAATTCCAACAAAGTGAAATTTATCTAGAAAGTCCCTCTCCAATATTAAAGTACACCGTGAAAGTACTGACTGCGAGAGAAGATGGATACCAAAACATAATTTTCCAAGAAAAAAAGGTTCACCCGGTTTAAGCTAGTGCTCTATTAAAACCACAATAGTTGATACTAAAAATAAAGACAGTTCATCAACTTTATTTCTGACTGATTGAATGTTTAAAAGGGCTAAAGTGTACCAGTCTCCAAAAGAGTCTTGTCTAAAAAACCGTGGTTCCGTCTTCAGCATGTTCCAGAACAATACTTTCATGAGATAGTGTTTGAGAAACAATTTTTGATGCTGAATAAGTTGTGTGTATATATATATAGTGACAACAGATCACACACTGATTCAACTGAGAGTCGATACGATGACCCCATATATTCTTCTTTCAACAGCCCTTTGCAGTCCACTCCTGAACATAGGCTCCCTTGCCAGTTTCCATGCTTCTTTGTCTTGTGCTATCTGATGCCAAGCTCTACCAACTCTCTCTTTGACATCGTCTAGCCAACGTTTTTGCGGTCTACCAACACTTCTTTTGTGCAGTCGTGGTCTCCATTGTATTATTCGTTTTGTCCACCTTGATTCGTTCTGACGGGCGACATGTCCAACCTAGCTCCATTTTAACTGGGCTATACGTGTTATGATATCCTCGACTTTGGTTCTTTGTCTAATTTCTGTGTTTGTAATATGGTCCCTAAGACTTAGTCCTATCATCATTCGTTCGATGCGTTGTTCTAAGTGTATTAGCTGATTTGATGGTAAGCGTAGTTGTTTCCATTCCGTAAGTCATAACGGGGAGTATACAGGTATTGAACACTTTTCTTTTCAAGTGTATTGGAATATTTTTATCCTTTAGTATATGTGACAGTTTACCTATAGCTGCCCATGTTTGTCGGACTCGTCTGTTAATTTCGGCGGTTTGATTTTCCTTACCCAATTTAATAATATGTCCCCGGTAGACGTAATCTTCAACTTTTTCTATGGCCTGATTGCTGAGGCGCATAGCAATAATATCAACTGCAGTCATGATTTTAGTTTTACTTAGGTTCATGGTTAGCCCTATTTTTTCTGATGCCATTCTGAGCTCTTCCCGTCAATTCTTATGCCTTTTGTCCCATTCCAGTGTCTTGAAAACGGCTTCTAATGCAAGAGTGAACAATTTTGGAGAGATGGTGTCACCCTGCCTAACTCCCCTTTTTATTGGAAGTCTATTAGTTTCTATATCTTCTGCTATTTTTATTATTGACGTTGCGTTGTTATATATATTTTTCAATAGATCTTTATATCTCGAATCAACTCCTGCATTGTTTAAGGCTTCGAATATAGCCCACAGTTCTACGGAATCGAACGCCTTATTATAGTCAACGAGAACAAGGTGTAGTGGTTCGTTGTCTTCGTTGCATTTTTCTACTAATGATCGGATTGACTGAATATGTTCAATTGTACTAAAGCCTTTACGGCATCCAGCCCGTTCAGGTGGTTTGTTGGTAAGTCTATTTGTTATAATCCTTGTTAGCAATTTGTATGGTTGTGAAAGTAGACATCGGTCGATAATTTTCTATTTTTAACTTATCACCTTTTTTGTGTAATAGAATCACCTGAGCGTTCCGCCATGTTTCTGGAATAATTCCTTGTGTCAGGCATTTGTTGAGGAGGATTTTGAGAGACCCAATTGTTGCAGTTCCGCCCAGCTTCATCATTTCACTTGTAACACCATCATCTCCTGGTGCTCTCTTATTCTTCATTTGGAATAGGGTTAATTGTATTTCTTCTATGGTGATGTCGGGCAATTCTTCGGATCTAACATTAAGAATTTTTGTGTTGTCTGCCTCTGGTGGTTTTGGAATCGTTTCTTGATATAATGTACTGTAGAAATTCTCGGTAATATTTATTAGCTCACTTTGTTCTTCTGTGGTGTTTCCGTTGGTGTCTTTTAATTGATGTATTCTGAGTCGCCCCTTTGTGTTGATCGTCTTGAGAACTTTCATATTTTTATTGTTTACAATAACTGTTTTTACTAGTTCTGTGTTGTAGTGTCTCAGATCATCTCTGGTTTTCGTCTTTATAATTTTATTTAGCTCTATATGTTCAGGGGTACCTTTAATAATTTCTCTTCTTTTATCCATAAGGTCTTTCGTTTATTTACTAATATTTGTTTGTCTGGGTTTTCTAGATGTGGAACATGTCTTTTTCATGGCTGTTTTGATATCCGTTTTTATTTTAGTTTCTAGCTTGTTTATGTCCATCTGGTTATAGTTCTTTTTTAGACAACTTACTTTTGAGGTCATTTTGGTATTTTTGAATGTTTTCTTGAATTATTTCCTCCACGGGAAACCTTTGGTTTTTGATTAACTTCTTGCGTTCTGATTTAGAATTGATTTCAATTATTGCTCTTATTAACCTTTGATCGCCACCGGTGTTAAAGTGATTTAGGACTGAGACATCTTTTACTGCGTGTTTTTGATTAGTTAGTATATAGTCAATCTCATTTTTAGTATTTGAATCTGGGCTGATCCATGTTCATTTTCTTTTTGTTTGTTTTTTGAAGAAAGTATTCATACAGTACATTTTTTCTCCATCTAGATAGTGCATTAGTCCATATAAGCATTAGTAATAACCCTTACAAGATTCATTTCTATTTGTATCAATAAATTTTTTTACGTGTTGTACATCAGACATAGAATTAGGTTAGTATTCTTGCCTATAGATAAAGGATTTCTTATGCTAGACTATGACATATGAGTAAAACTTAAATTTAAACATACAACTACATTATCACTACGATTATAATCAATAACATCACCAAAAATGTCCTTACTTAACTTGTAGCCAGAGGCGCCACTCATTACGTGGCCTGATATATGAAAGCATGCACCTGACGATCTTCTGAGAATAGATGAGAGACTTCTGGCACTAGAATCTCTATATATAAAAACTCGTGATTTCTTAGGCAAAGTAGAAATGCATGATAGTTGTTTGCTTCTGACAGAACACTTTTCAGTTTCGCTTACAGGTGTTTGTTTGGCGCTATGAGGAAAAATTTCAGGTTCAGCGTACTGTGGGTGTTCAGCTCAATATCACAATCCTGGTTAGCCTTATTTTGAGTGTTGTGGAGTTTAAATAATTTTAAGTCATTTTGAATCTAATAGATGCGATCATATTTTTGCCAAGAGTCTTGGTGTCCTCCAGGTCTCTCTGAAGTAGTTATTTTTTCTTTTTGCTCTGACATAAAGTCTGTTAAAACCTTCTCGTTCAATAACATCTTATCAATTTCAGACCGCTACTTTATAACCTCTTTCTCTTACAGTTTAATTCTTCAACCATTTTCGCACCGCCTCCGATACGTCCTCCTCAAATTCTCGAGTCCTTTTGCGTTCTCTTCTAAAGGCATTTTCCGTTTATTTTAGTTTCTTATTTAATTTAATGACATATTCTTGAAGTGACAACATCTCATCATTCTTCGCCGTTTCCAACTGCTCAAAAAGAAGTTTCTTATCACTGACCATGGTTTGTAGTTTAGTCACTAACTTAGGTGCCTTATCATGTTCAATTGTTGTTATAGAGTTCGATGTAAAAGCGGCAGCTTTACACATATAGCAGAATATTTTTGCTTGTCCTAGTTTTTCGTTTGTACGAAAATCTCTTTCCAGGCCACTTAGGTGAAACACTCCCAAACACTCAATGCAAAGGTAATAGCTGAATGTTTTGTTTGCACAGCATTTAAATTTACTTTTGGGCTCCATTCTGATGAATGGGTTATTTTACATAGGTAGTAGTGATATGGGAAATAGCCTGTGCTGCAACCCGATTCACACTCGGCGCCTTATCGGTTCCGGGTCGGTTGGTGTGAAATGTGCTACCGGCTGCAAAGGTATGAGATATCAGGTACCTTGTAGAAAGTGTGCTTGGACAGCTCGTCGCACAAACGTTTTTATTTTGAATGAACTCAAGATAGAAACCAAATTATCGTCAATATGTCTGCAGCGAATTCTGCAGTTTTTTGGGCATGTGGTTCGCAGAGGTCAAGATAACCTAGAGAGACTGATCATCTCTGGAAATGTTCCTGAAAAAAAGCAAGAGGTAGATCGCCACCCAGATGGGCTGATCAAGTTCAACAAAACACCTGCCGCTCATTTTGTCAACTTTTGTCCTCACTAGGACAGAACAAAATGGAAACAGCTGGGTTAACATATTGGGGGAAATCACGATTCTCAGTAATGAGGGACCGACTAGAGAGAGAGAGTAGTGACTCAGTTAACACAAATGCCCACATTCACTATCCACGCCAACAATCGGAGTTACCGTGATTAACGCAATATCATGATGTAAATGCAAGTGGTTTCAACTGTTGAATTTAATGGAAGATCATATCAGTGCAGGAATATGAACACAAAATAAAATAGAATCCAAAATACCAAGACTAAATATCAGAATTTAATTTGTTCCTACAAATCTAAACTTTCCTATTCTGGTGAAGCAAGACATTCTGAAGATGTGAAAGCCGCATATAACTAGTTCTAGTTTATTGTCGTCTATGACATAAATATCCTTTCCCAATTAGATCATTACTATTGGAAAACCAAGTCAGGATAATAGTGTCCATTATTACGGTCTCCTTCAGAAACATCTGGAGTTACGTTTCCTGCTGCAAACCCCATTTTGGAGCAATCGCTTAGGCGTTTAAAGAAATTGGCTAAAAAAGGAATATGCTATATAGTGGAGTAGGAACAGAACAATTTCTTCACCTCTCTAAAGCATTGACAGTGTTAGTCACAAATTTGGACTTATGAAACCAGCGTTATGAATTTAGCAGCATTGCTTTGTCAATCGTTTCAATATTCCAAACCTAAAAATATCAGGTGTACAGTGTCGCAGAGATAAGGGTGGAGACGAATTTATTATCCCTTTAACGGGGACAAGACTAAAGTACAGGGTTATCCAACGAGGACTAGACAAGGCGATTTTTTGACTTTCCCTGTACTTTTATAAAAAAAAAACTGAAATAGCCATCTTATGTAATTTTCTCCCGCGAATTCGGATATGTTCAGCAAAAATCAATTGAACATCAAATAAAAGTATTAGGGGTCACTTTGATATTTTTTAAATGGATC
>JAEQML010084457.1:0-10126 GCA_016904865.1 Pissodes strobi | reverse complement strand
TTTTTTTTTCGAGATATGGAGTAGTAATTGATTACGAAAATGTTTTAATTTCCCTCAGTAGTAAAAATAATAAAGTAACTATACCCTTCAAAATGTCAAAATGTGACTACTATACAACAATACCCACGATGTGAAGTAATTATATTTTGTTACACGCATAAGATATATGCGTTATGCTGAATGATGATGTGAGTGAAACAGTGCTAGTATTATTGTAAAACCGGAGAATATTAGGATTCTAAACGTAAAAGAACGAGAAGTTAAACTTTGGAATTTTCAACCAAAACTAAAAAGTCTATCTAATTATGGAGTATGTAAGTTTTGGCGAAAATAGCATTTCAGTCGAGTGTGTCGAGAGATTACTAGATTTAGTTAACACAGCTTCAGTTAATAACGAGGAAAAATCTTCCATCGAAAAGATGTGTGCTAAATTCGAGGATGTTTTTCATCTAGAAGGAGATCCTCTAACGGTCACAAATGTTTATAAGCAAAAAATACGGTTGCAAAAAGATTCCCATCCAGTGTATGTTAAGTCATATAGGATACCACATGCACAGAAGGGTGAAATGTACAATCACGTCGAAAGAATGTTACGCAAAGGTATAATAGAAAAAGCTAGATCGGAATGGTCATCACCATTACTAATAGTACCTAAAAAAACACGTAGGAATAGTGTTAAATCGACGAGGGTAGTTATAGATTATAGGTTGCTTAATAAGCAAATAAGCAATTACGTATTAGCAATTTCATCCTTTTGGTGTTAAGATGTTAAGTTTTAAAACGTTGTTTTAGTTTAACGTGAACAATATTATTAACAAATACCGGCAGATTCTTATTTTGTCCTTTTTACATCCATTTTTCCTGTTCTGTATAATATCGGAAAATCTTGTTTCGGTCAAAAGCATTCATCACAACTTAATTTGCACAAAACCATATTTTAAAGTTCGAAAGTTTTATTTAAGATATGTAGGTATTCCGTGTTAAACCAGACAATCTTAATGAATAACGCCTTGCGGTATTTAGTTTTAGGTCCCTCGTCATATTCAAGAACCTTTGAACTTAAATGTATGGTCGAGTATTCCTGACTGGTGACGTTTACCGCGATTCATTACAAAATGCAATAAATCCTATTATTATAAGTAGTATTATGTACCAGTAAGAGAGTACTTAGATCAGATACTTTCATGAATGGGCGGGAGGGGGCCTATTGAGTGGCCAGCTAGGTGTCCAGATCTAACGCCACTCGACTTTTTCTTATGGAAACATTCTTAAGACCAAAGTTTGTGCAACTACGCCTAACGATTTAGAAGATCTGCGAGTATGAGTTGCACAGAAAATGCCAGAAAAGTTGCAAGCAGTTCGGGAAAAATTTAAACATCACCCTCAGTAACCAGCTGCAAGCGTTGGGTACCAATATAACCCTATTTGTTAGTTGCTCATTAGGCGGTTCATATACTGGATTTACTTAGCGGAATCAATTTTTTTTAAAGGCGTGGGTTAGGTTGGTCTTAGCTGCTAGGTGCGGGCGCCACTAATTTGTTAACTAGAAATTTATCAATGGTTACTGATCCTTGAAAATAAGGCAATAAAATTTAGAAAAATACCCTGTATAAGAACTGTGGATACACGACCTAATTATTTTGACTACAATATACCAAAATAACATCAAAATTACAAATCACTTATTTACTTAAATATGAAAACTTACACAAACCCTTTTAAGACAATTAATCCTGTCTTAAATTAATTTGAGGTTATGATAACGCCCATAAACTAATGAGATGATTATCTTGTAATGTATTTCCCCTCTATTATCAGAATATTAAATCAAAACAAAATAAGATACTACTTTTTAATCTATGCCTTACAACATTAAAATGATGATTGAAATGTGATGAAACACTATAAATAGGATATAACTCACTAGACTAGCTTTATGCGAAATCAAAATGATAACCGGCCAAGTAAATATGTATAGGTATAGCAAGTTAACTTATGCAGGTATAAATGAAGTGATTATTAACCAAACTTAACCTAAATTAATCCCATGGCAGCGAAAATACCAGTAAACCAATAAACCGTCACTAAATTATAATAACCTGTGAGGTATATATGTAGATATATAGCCATTAAATATTTATAGGTTAACGAATTGAGCTCAAGTCGATTCCGATATTAAGGCGACAAATTAAATTTGAAAATTTCCAGTTATTTGACACAAATTACTGCCATGAGCTTTACAGCCAAGTACAGTAAAATTAAATTATTCAGCTATCCTGACACTAGCCAAGTGTATTCTCTAACTGAGATAATAACAAATATAATAAAGATAAAATTTAAGTACCTCCGTAGCAACTATGAAGGGAAGCAGAAATAATTATAATGCACAAACTAGGATAATCTACAGCCTTGTTAAAGGTAAGTTCGCTAAGCATAATAGCCAGATCAATAAATGAAACGAGAAATAACGAGAATATAAACGATATACATCAAACGACCTACAGTCGTTTAACTATAAATTCATTAATTCAAATGATTTATGACTATAAGCTGTATGCGATATTGAAGGCAAACGGCCAACAGTCGTTTTAACTATAAATTCATTAATTAAAATGATGTGTAACGTCTAGAATGGTAAGAGCAACAATAATGTTAAATCTGAAAAAGGAGAGAAGAAAACTCCAAAACATCAAAAATAAGGAAGGAATGAAATACAGTTGCAAACAAGGAGGAATATCAAAGAACCATAGCTGAAAAGTTGGGAAATATAGACACAAAGGATATAGAAGACCTAAACAACACAATACTACAATCATTACAAGAAATCCAGCAAATACACTGTACTCAGCAAAGTGATCAAGCGGAAAGGTTCTCAGTAAATACTCGTCATCTTATGAAGCAAAGACGAGAAATGGTAAATAGGCACTCAATAAATAGAGAGAAATTGAGGATATTAAACAGAAATACGTCGAAAGCCGCATGGAAGGATATAAAAGATTATAACACAAAATGGGTAACGAAAGTTATGGAAGAAAATAAGAGGATGGAAGTACTCAGAAGTAAAATCGCACTGGGAAAAGCAGAAATCATTAAACTAGAAAATGCAAATGGACAAATGATCACAAATAAAGAAAAATTCCTAGAAACTGTGAAAGATTTCTATGCACACTTATGCTGCAATACACACATCCCATACAGGACATGCCTCGGGTTTTAATCCAGGGATCGGAAGAAATTCCTGATATTATAGCAGAGGAAGAAGTCTTAAAATTAATGTCGGAAATGAAGCACAATAGTATGCCAGGTGAAGACAATATCATGATTGAGGCAGTTAAGGAAGGTGGAGAACAACTGTCAAGGGCCGTAACAAAACTATTCAATAAGTGTCCTACAGAAACCACAACACCTAAAATCTGGAATAATGCAATTATAATAGACATGCATAAGAAGGGAAATATTGCAGACGTGAAAATCTATAGACCAATTAGCCTGCTCTCTCATCTTTCTAACTGTTCTCCAAAATTCTAACTAAACGTCTCACATCGAAACTCGACTTCTACCAACCTACAGAACAGGCAGGTTTCCGATAGGGGTAGAAATCCGTGGGGTACAATAAACCGCTCGTGTTAATATTTGTAGACTACGAAAAGGCGTTTGACTCCATTAACCATAGTGAGATGTGCAAAGCACTGACTGCTGAGTACACCATTGGTATACTGCAAGACATATACGAAAATGCAACAGCAAGCGTGAGACTCCACGAGATGACGTATAGATTCAGGATGCAGCGCGGGGTGCGGTAGGGTGATACTATCTCCCCTAAATGATTTACCATTTTGCTGGAGTATATGTTTAAGAGTAAGTAGTAAGTTGGAGAATATGGGTATAAATATTAATGGTGAAAACCTCAGTCACCTTCGATTTGCTGATGACATTGTGCTGATATCGGATGGCTTGAATAAGGCGGAAGAACTGCTTGTAAGACTAACAGCTGCTTCACATAAAGTTGGGCTTAAAATCAATACTTCAAAAACGAACTTCATGACAAATCTAGTGCCTGGCCAGTATAAGGAAAGGAAATCCTCCAAGTAACACCTTACAGGTATCTGGGGCATGATATTAGGATTGGCAGATATAATCAAATCTGCGAAATTGAAAGGAGAATTGGATTAACGTGTGGCGCCTATGGGAAGCTAAAACACATTTTCAAGTCCGAGATACCCTTATGCCTTAAACGGAAAGTGTTTGACCAGTGTGTTCTTCCGATTTTGACTTATGGCTCGGAGACCCTGACGCTAACACGAAAATCGGTCAATAAAGTCAAAGTAGCACTCCATGTTGGGAATCACGTTGAGAGACAGGATTCCAAACGATCAAATACGTCGGAGAACCAGAGTTGCCGATGCAATTGAGCGAATAACATATCTGAAAAGGAATTCGGCCTAACATGTCGCAAGAATGACCAACGAAAGATGGACCAAAAAGATCATAGAATGGCGTCCGAGACAGGATGCGTTCAGGAGCAATAAGATGGATCCAGGAGGCACAGAATCGAAATAGATGAAGATCGTTAACGGAGGCCAGCAGTGGACGAAACAGGCTCTTTGAAGAAGAAGAAGATAATGTCTATATCGATAATAAAGGTCCTTAAATAAAACAAAATATATTTTACTTGTTTCTAGTAGAGTTTTAGACACTCACGTTTCCTGAGAAGGTACGTCTCCACCATATGGTCGTATCACCTTGACAAAAAGGCCGATGTACGGCTAACTGACGCCGGAGATAACTAGGTAAGCATCAAAAGGCTTCCGGCGGATGTCAGCCACAAAAGGAGGAAATTTCCTCTCATGGAAGGAATTCTATCCCACATTTTTAGCTATCTTAAATAGAAACACTCGTGTCTAACATACCTTTTAAAAAAAGGGGTCACCACACTAGTTCATCACACAACGTCTATAGACGATATAACCAATAATTCTAGAAAATATACATTCTTCTTAATTTGACTATTTGACAAATACTGCAAGGACATAATCAGGCGGTAGTAAAACCTGACGGTCAAAAATAGCAGCGATAAATTCTGATACGTAAAACTGCCTGCTCGCTTTGAGTACTCCGGCAAGAAGGCCTATTTATTCTCTCAAAAAAGAATATATACCACATCTGTCAAGTGGCGCTGCAAACGGATTCATTCCTTGAGCTGCCCGGAACACCGGAAGTAAGGTCGAAAGAAGTAAGGTAGCGAGAGTATCGATAACACAAATCGACCAGTAAAAGGAGAAAATCGCACTACTGCATTTTGTAACATTTACAACGTTATCATATGTATTAGTAATTAAGTTTTGTATTTTGTATTTCATTTAATCATTTTTAATAATTAGATGATTATCTCGGAAACTATCTTTACACGGGTATTACTCGATCATTGGTTCATTTGAAATTTCGAGGGTGAGTGAGTTAAAATTCGTTAAAATTCCAGTAGATACTATTCTAGTTTGAAATATTAAATCAAATATGTGTGATAAGGGGTCAATTATTTCTAGATGTATCTGATTTTGTAACGGAATATATGCTTATTCCGCTCCACTAAAACCTCGGTTCATTTGCAAATGATTCTCGGTATTCGATATTTAAGTTGCCAGTGACATCTATTCACGAATGAGTTTATTACACTTACGCTACACTAAAATTTCGGTTCAATTGCAAATGATTTTCGTTATTTAATGTCTAGATCACCAGTGACATCTATTCACGAATGGGTTTATTTTTGTGTGGTTAGCTGTTTTAGGAAGCGCAGTACGCTATTTTATACCTACAATTCATGAATTTAATTTACTATAGATTTGCTATATTTAATATTGAGTATTTCTATAGCTTGAGGCTGCGAGATTTATAGTAATAATCACATAATATAAATTAGCAAATAATATAGCTGCAAGCATAATTTATCGACCTTCATACATTTTTGAAGCGCGGTCGTTTATTTTGGGTTGTCGCTTGACGGGAGAGTCCGGATTTTTAATCTTGAAATATTTAATTCATCTTGCAGTATATTTAACTAATTCTTTCATTTTTAAATACATAACTAATATTTGTTTATGATTCGTTTAGTCTTATTCGACTAAAGCAAAAACTTAGCATTGTTATATTCCATTTTTATTTAGCTTACATCTTCAATAATTTTAATTATTGTCGTGATCGTTGGGTGATAATACCGATTTATTGGTGAATTTTCCCTCATAGTATTGCTGGTTTTAATATTTCTCCTTTTCAGGCTGATTTAATTAAATGTTTTACTTTATTTGTTACATTAAGTATATAACTATTAGCACTCGCCCTGTCTGGTCTCGACACTGATGTACCGACATTCTTTGTATTTATGAGAGGTTAATCTCACATATGAGAAATTATCTGTTTTTTTTTTCATTTTTTATCGAAATTTCTATCTCAATGCGAGATAGAGATTTTGTTATCTTTATCTTTAATTAATTGAGGCGTAATTACGCGCAATTATCGTTTATGTGCCAAGAGACGAAATAGAAAGTAATATAAATTACTTATTTTGAGTTATAAGACTCGTTATTAGAGGTTGTACCTCTATTTTTCTATTTATTATCAAATTCAAGTTATCTCTTATTTAGATTTACCGAGAGTCACTGAATTGGAACGTAATTCCATAATTTTCTTTTGAATTTTAAATTTCAGTCATTATTTCTTTTGAATTTCATATTTTAAAGTAAAGAAAAGGATATATTGAGTAACAGTAGTTATTTATAATTTTGCTCAACTTAACATTGTAAGTTAAGTTACTGATTATATCTGCTTTAACTAGTAAATTTTCAATTTGTTGATTGCTTCCTCATGTGTTTAACAGTGTCACTGATGTTCACATGATATTTCCATGAATACTATTTAATTAGGGATATACATTGATCTAAGACTAGGTTATTTTAATTGGCTGGAAGAGAACATCGTGCTTGGCAAGTAGCAGGTGTTCATCCACTTGCTATACAAAGTGTTCTGAGTGATTCGATACATTGGGAACCAAATAAGTCCTCGATAAGACCAAGAGACACTAACTTGGGAACAGGCAGAAGCGGTTTCAGTAGAGGTCCCAATACGATCGCATAGTTACAGAATAGTTGCATAAGCTAAGTATTAGCCAATCAGAAGATAAACATATTGTAAAGACCAATAATAACGCTTTATTCATTCCTTTTTTTAATCTGTCACAATTAATTTTAATTCTTATTACTAAGTCAATTTATTCATAAACTTTATTTCAAATAATTTCATCAATTATATTTGCCATTTTCAATTTTTCAAATTTCATCAATCGTATTTGTAATTTAATTGTATAATTAATATATTGTTGTTTTGAAATTTATTTCTTTAATTTATCGCAAGATAGAGGTCTGTGAGACATTGCGAATTATAAGGGCAAATTTATGTTATTCTTATCTTTATATTTATTTATATTTAAGTGTTTATATTCAGTACGCATTGTCTCTAGGAACTCTGGCGCCCAATATACACAAAAAATCTCTGCTAATAAAAGAACGTCGACCGACGCCCTAAGGAAAATAAAAATGAGTCTCATGCTTACAAAATGACGCACAATGCCATACTTAATTAAATAAATTAACTTTCATTACAAATTGACGCCCACTACAATTTATAATGTTTGCTTGAATACCATTATAGCCTGGTGAACTGATATTTTTTAGAGTTGCTATATATTTTATTGTAATAGAGTTTAAATAAATATAATTAACTATGGGTGGGTATATGTGATACTCTGTTTGTGATGGGGTAATAGTCTGTTTCATTTCAACTCCAACATCAATGTAATATATATTACAGAAATTTATTACGCTCTTTTGTCCTTCTAGTGGGCGCAAACCTTCACTCCAGCTTAGAAGGAACTGGGAGTCAATAATCTCAAATCGAAAGAAAAATTTTAATTTTGAGAATTTAAAATTAGAAATTGAATGAAATAAAGAAATAAAGTATGCCAATGCGTAGGCTGAAACGAGCTGTCGCCGAGCGTATAAATTAGGCTCTAGCTCAAATGCCGGCGAGTAGGGTGCGGGTTTATTTATTTAAGGCGCCACGGGCTTTTCGACAGCACAAGCGAGAATTACCCCAAAGTTGAAATATGGAACTCGTTTTAGCTTAAGCTTCGCGACAAAATAAATGAATACCAAAGATTCGTTATTTATTTCTATCAGGAAAATCGATCAATAAAACAATAAAAATTAAGTTAGAAAATTAGATTAAATATATATTCCGGCAATTTATCAATACTAATAACGGAAAAATAATTACCCAGAACTTAATCAAAAATTAAGGTCGGTATAAAGCAAGTACTCAATTAATTAATTATGTACGTCAATGTACCCACTCGTGTTTCGCAATTCTCATCCACCACCATTGATTACTTTTGTTCATCCATGAATTCCCCTAATGTGGATTGTTTAGTTGTTGAGTCAGGTCTGTCAGACCACGAGGCTATATTAAGTAAAGTTGCTTTTCCCACTAAATCCAAAAAGTGTCAATACAGATATGGTAGATTATTTAGTAGAGCAAACTACAGTAAATTTGGGCAATTTTGTAAGGCTGTTGATTGGAGTGGTATATTTGAATGTAGCGATCCTCTTGAGCAGTTCCATATTCTTTTGCGTGGGTCATTTAATAGAGCTTTTCCTGTTCAGAAAATTAAAAAAAAGAGTAGAAAGCCTTGGATCACTAAAGGCTTGAGAGTTTCTTCAAGAAATTTGCGGTGCTTACATACAATTCGAAAATTTACGAATAAAGAATATTTTTTGAGTTATTTTCAACAGTATAGATTCATATATAGAAAGTTAATAAGGCTTGCAAAGGAGCATCTGGCAATTCGCAGAGGGAAAGTTGGAAGGTTGTGAATGAGATGAGAGGTGTTGATGAGAGGTCGCGTTTCAATGTTCCGGAAATGTCCCCGGATATCTTGAATAACTACTACTGTTCTGTGGCGGGTGCACTCACGTCGAAGTTGAATCCAACTGCTGATCCAATGGCCTACATGGCTCGGTTTTAGATCGGCTCATCATTTTTCTTTCAGCCAACGCACCCGACGGAGATTACACGAGCCATGAAATCAATTAAAAATAAGAGCTCGTGTGGTGAAGATGGCATCACAGCAAAAATCTTTCTATCTCTTCCTACTCCTGCTTTGAATGCTCTCTCTGATGCTATTAATCAATCCTGGGTTGCTGGTGGGTTTCCTTTGTGTCTTAGGCAGGCTATGGTTGTTCCCCTTTATAAGGGTGGTGACCTTGGTGATCCCTGCAATTTTCGGCCGATTTTCGTTATTGTCAACCCTTTCAAAAATCCTCGAAAAACTTGTTAAGGAGCGGATTGTGATGTTTCTCAAACAACATCAAATTTTACACCCTAACCAATATGGCTTTCAATCCGGTAGGTGTACTGATGATGCCGTGTTTCAATTCTTGGAGGAGGTGTATTTTGGTTTCAACAGCGGAGAGGCTATTGCAGCAGTGTTTTGCGACTTATCAAAAGCATTTGATTGTGTGAGTCACAGAATTCTGCTGCAGAAGCTTGATACATATGGATTCAGAGGAAACGTACTGGAGTGGTTTCGGTCTTACCTGGATGGGCGAGTGCAGAGGGTCATCATCGGCTCAAAAATATCTGACGCAGGTGCGATCAGTTGTGGGGTTCCCCAGGGTTCAGTTCTGGGTCCACTGCTTTTTTTGTTGTACATTAACGACCTTGCTTTTCTGGACATTGAGGGACAATTTACGATTTTTGCCGATGATACTACCATACTCTGGCATAATCCTTGCCCTATCGCATTGAGGGATAGAATTTCAACTGATCTCCCAAAGATTGTACAGTGGTTTGATGCTAACTTGTTGACTCTCAATGTTGATAAAACCAATATCTTGGGTTTTAGGTGTAATGTGGGTGGCTTTTTGCTTGGGGATGTTCCACTTGTTTTGAAAACAGAGACTAAATTCTTAGGCATTCTTCTCGATAACCATTTAAGATTTGATTCGCATATTATGGGGCTGATAAAGAGGGTGGCTTCTGGATGCTATGCTGTGCGTGTGGTATCGAGAGAGAT
>JAEQML010084456.1:0-10126 GCA_016904865.1 Pissodes strobi | reverse complement strand
TTACTTGTCAATGGTCCATACAATCTCCTGAATACATCTCTGGTAAACGCCTGACTGACTGAAGCCAGGCGAATCGATCGGACACTTACGCAGCGCATCGCTCATCTCCAGTTACCACGTGATATAAAAGAATGTGGCTGAATTACATCAAAAGATTTACCGCTGAGTGGACTTACTAGTTTGTTTATATTATGATATTACCATAGTTACTCATAAACCACCACCCGGAGCTTACTACCACAGCGAAGCATTGCGTTACTAGTGAACCAAGCGACTTTGACAAATATGACAGTTCGTTTTATTGAACATTTGTATTAATCTTTTACTTAAATTAGATAAATAGTTGTAATTAAAGAATAGTATTTCACTCATGTATAATAACCTACATTATACGATCGTTAAATAATATAATATTAAAATTAATCTTACCAGAAAACAGGAAACAACAATTCCCGACGTTCCTATTATAATGGCGTGTGCCTTCACAAAGTCCATTGTTACAGTGAGGCATCCTCTAGTGTACATTGTAAATTCATTTTTAACTTCTATTTGGCGGCAGTCGATTTGTTGTCCAGATGCTGTCGTTTTACAACATGATTTTGGTATTCTGTCCTTCCAATCCTAGAGGGAAAATATGGTTAATTAAGGGAAAAACATATCCACAAAATGGTATTTTCATTTCGAATAACTGAGCATGATTATAGATAAGTATAAACTCTATTTTTCATTTTAGCATTTTCTTAACGAAGTTCGATATATCAGGCAAAGCTAGTCTCTTAAGAGTAGCAACCTCTTATAGTATCCAGGCGTGTAATATACACTGTGTTCAAAAAGTCCCGGACCCCCTCGATATTTCTGAAAGGCCGCCTCTGATCAAAAAATATTTCAGATGAAAGTTGTAGAACTTTGTTAGATCCACCTTAAAACAAATATGCTAAGTATACGGGGTCCTTCATAAACGCGGAATAAACCCAAGTTGTGTTTTTTTAAATGAAATAGTATTGTTTTCAATTTACTTTCTGAATCTACGCAAAATTTTAGCCCCAGTTCATGTTTCATGTCCTATACTTAAATCCAACAGTTCAAAATATATGACGTCACTTTTATTAACATAACAAATACATTAGTTACGAAACAAACTTATTTTATTAAGTGCTGGAAAGGGCGTTTACTTTTCAAATGACCCCAGAGGAAATAGTCCATCGTCGTAAGGTCAGGGGAGTTCGCTGGCCATTCTATTTCACCTCCTCTGCCGATCCACCTATAAGGAAAAGTAGCATTTAGAAATCTCCTTACGTTTATACCGAAATGTGCAGGAGCTCCATCTTGCTGAAACCATGTTCATTGTAAATTGTGCAAACCTCTGAATGATCCTGATCAAGGTAGATTTTGAAATAGAAGGGCGATCCGGAAACGTGTCATTAAAAAGATATTTTGTTTCATTAAATGATCGTTGGCGAACTCCGAATCCTCTGATCATCAAAAGGGTAATACGTTCTCTTTCAGTAAGGGACACATAATTTAAAATAAGTATTAAATTGAAATAATAAAATGAAATAATTTGACAATGTTAAAAATAACTGTCGTGAAAATGTTGGCACTATCTTAAACTTATAATACAGAGGTAAAATAATAGGTAATCTGACCGCAAAATTTAAAAATCTTAATGTAAATGACGTCATATCTCTTGAACTGTTGGATTTAAGTATAGGACATGAAACAGGAACTGGGACTAAAATTTTGCGTAGATTAAGAAAGTAAATTGAAAACAATACTATTTAAATTAAAAAAAAAACACAACATTGGTTTATTCCGCGTTTGTGAAGCACCCCGTATACTTAGCATATTTTTTTAAAGGTAGATCTAACAAAGATCTACAACTTTCATCTAAAATATTTTTTGATCAGGGGCGGCCTTTTAGAGATATCGAGGGGGTCCGGGACTTTTTGAACACAGTGTATAGATTTGTTGTGAGAGCGGAGTTGATATGTTATATGATATATCGATTTCAAAAATGTTGGAGTGGAGCCAGTTTTTTTATATCCACCTATAGGAAGAAGAGGGAAAATTCCAACATGGAAATATTGATTCCAGTGGCAGCGAGTTTTTAATGGACTGGAAGGACACCAGGCTAAGCTTATCCGGACGTTATATTTTCAAAACAATTCACTTATGGCCGGAGTTTTCAAATATTCTGCAAAATTTTAAATGTTTTTAAAATGTAGCATTTTGGCAGATTCCCTACAACAATATTTTACAATTCTCAACACTGAATATTGAAGAAAATGGATGCCTTTTAAGCTAATTCCTTGGGTGGCATCCATAATTTTGCTACGCGTTAGATGCGGAATGATTAATGTACTTACTGTAAAGTCATAAACACCACAGCATTTCAATCTGCTTTGGGTTTCATCCCATGCTTCTGTTATAGGTTTATAACTTCCATAGTCGCTCAATGACCTGTCCATTCCCAAACGTATTGTTTTTTCGACTTTTCCTCGAAATACATATCCTAGGATCCCTCCTATTAACATTGTAACGAATATAAGGAACAGGGCTGTAAAATACTGAAAAAGAAAAAATTTCTTGTATACCGGTTTTAGTACCTCAATTATGCATTTTATTTATCGACCATTTATCGAGTAAAGGTGGTAGCCCAAGATCAATGTAAAAAACATAAGTTTATTAGTTTGATTCGAGGTGTACGCTGAACATTGTGAATATTACACATTTGATTGGTTAAAAGCCAAAATAAAGGCTACGCTCATGTCGGAAGGTAACCATATTCTCAAAGAAAAAATATAGGACAGGCAAACGAAGGAAAAAAATTGTATCTAATATTTTTCCTGACATTTATTCTATTGTCACGGCTCGCGACCATCTGTATGTTTTTGGGCTACCCTATACAACTAGCTTGCCGCGTCTACGTTATTGCCGTATGAATCATCACCTATCGAGAAGATTCCTGACTTCCTGATTATTTTCCCGATATAGTGCGGCCGGACCCAGAATAATGCAGATACGACGCGGGCGCTTCCGGAATAGTCCCGATATATATTCGACCGGATATAAATAGCGCTGAGACGCGTGTTGCAGTTAGTTTATTATTGAGTGCTGAATTGTAAAGATCTATTATTTGTAAAGTTATAAGAGTAGTATAGTGTGTTTAGTGATAAGGAATAAAGAGAGGATTATTTCAAATTTTTGTCAGAACCCACGGGAAAAACATAACACTAGACTTATCATTAAGTATTAGAATTAGAATTTGATAATCCACACACAGTTAACGTCAGAATTTAACGTACATCAATTTAAATACTGCTGGATAACCTGCGTCCATACACCAAAATGTAGCACTATGGAAATAATAGAAAAGCGGTGGTTTCCCGAGGCTGATAATACGCTAATGACATAAACGGTATAATATTTTACGTTTACGGGCAAGTGCTTTCAAACATATGCATCTCAGTTTGATACACGTAATCAGACAAAGACCTAATTAATTAAGCCATTTATATTTCTAGCCAAAAAGAGAACTTTTCGCACGTAGTGCTGTAGTATATACCGGACAAAAACTATAATGTCAAAAAGAGGACTTGTCCAGGTAAATGAGAACGTCTGGTTACCCTAGCTTCATACAATGTTTTGAAACCGAAGTTACTTTTGTGTATATAACCTACTATAACTGATTCTGATCAGCAGCATGAAAATGCATGCCACTTTTCAGCGCTATTCATCGGGTATAGGTAGGCAGTCCTTATTATATAAAAACAGCTTTTCTGAAAATGGTTCAGGTTCCTTCCATGCACATTGCACAGTCTTTTCTCTTTAAAGCGTTAGTAATTTGTAACAACAAGCTCGAAAAATCCTGGTGATTTTTAGGGTTTAAAAACACATACAAGCAACTATCTAGTATCTCCCAAGGATATAGGAAAAAATAAAGAATCAGCTTGAGAATGAGAAATGTCAGCTCAACGGATATATTTTAATTGATGGTATTCAGAAAGAATGGCATTGCTGAAGGGGAAAACATATGAAGCGAATCACGTGATATTTTATATGTAAAAGTCATACCGTCTGTCGGGGAAACACCCCAACATGTGTATTAACATCGTGTTTCACTGTATAGTTTGGTGATAACACCCTGTATGTTCGTAGTATGAATGAACCATATTTAAACTTCGGGTAGATTTATTTCACCACAGGTAAACAGCAATGTGTGCATTTAAAACCTTGTGTCTCAGTTACTCCTTAGTCCGAACCTGGATTGTCGGTAGAATAGATTCCCTTATATGAATCAATCGCTGGAAAGCAAGTTGTCACTCCGTCACGTTTTTAATCGTTCTCAATTTAATATATCTTTGTCTCCGTCAATGTTGTGTAAAGAACAATATATCAAATAAAGAAAGAATATGTTTCTACCCTCTTAAATGCATTAGTGTCCGCGCAATTTCCCGCTCTGTTCTCCCTGTTGGCGCCGCGCCGGTAGGAAAATTTTGATTATAGTGCCTTACATAGACAACCATGAAGCATCGGTACAGTCATCGCTCTGCTTGAGTTTGGCGCCAAGAACAATGTTAGATTCAAACAATCAAGAAGTTTTGATAGATATTAGATATTTACTCATAGTGTCTCCCACTTTTGACAGACGAACATGGCATCACGGCGACTACAGCCAAGGAAAAAGCAAATATGCTCGCCAAAATGCTTTCATCGCACTCTACCTTAGACGTCCTCCAAGGCAAGGCTCTCCCCACCATATCGAACATCAACACTACCATGCCAGAAGTCAAGTTTCATCACCGTGATATTCGTAAAATCCTTAAAGAACTAGATACGCAAAAGGCATCAGGACCGGACGAAATACCTGCCATCGTGTTAAAGAACTGCGCCAACGAACTAACACCCGTTCTTTCCAGGCTTTTTTTATCTATCTTATCCATCTTCTTGGAAAGTCGCTGGAGTGCAACCTGTTCCAAAAAAAGGCAAGAAAACCACGCCATCAAACTAATACCCAATTGCCTTGCTTCCAATAATCTCCAGTCTTGGAGCAGCAACTACTCAAGTACCTCAAAAACAACAGAATAATCAGCGATAATCAATACGGCTTTCGCAAAGAGAGATCGACAGGAGATATATTGGCCTATGTCACTCATATATGGAGTAGGGCAATTGAGAACTACGGAGAGTCTCGAGCGATTGCGTTGGATATTTCGAAGGCATTCGACAGTTTGGCATGACGGACTGCTCAACAAATTGCCAGCCTCTCTCTGCAGCTGGCTTGCCAGTTTCCTTAAGAACCTATCTGCACGTTGCAGTTGATGGACACATCTCAGACACATTCACCATTAACGCGGGCATGCTTCAGGGCGCAATACTTTCACCAATTCTGTCCCTCATCTATATTAATGACCTGCTGACCGAAACGAATAATCCTGTTTACAGTTTTGCAGATGACAGTACCTTTGTCTCCCAGTTTAGATCAGAAAAACCTTTACCAGCGACTGATACTTATCACCGCAGACAGGAGCAGGTTACGGCAATTAATCAAGACCTGGAGAAAGTTCAAACTTGGGGCAACAGAAATTTGGTCCAGTTCAATGCAGCAAAGACCCAAGTAGCCACGTTTACAAAGTGGGCCAATACGGCGGGCCTTGGCATCATTATGGCAGGATCGATAATTCTCTCATCCTCGTCAATCGGACTGCTGGATGTCTCAGTCAACAACAATATGTCCTGGCATATCCACGTTGCTAACATCGCAAAATCAGCCTCCCAGAAGCTTGGTGCGCTATTTCGCAACAAAAAACTGTATACACCGCAGCAGTTGCTCTTACTCTACAAAGCGCAAATAAGACCGTGCTTAGAATATTGCTCACACATCTGCAGTGCAGCACCAAAGCACACCCTAAAGCTGCTGGATTCGATTCAGAAGAGAGCTGTGCGTCTTGTCGGCGACCCAGAGTTGACCCGGAATCTGGATAGTCTGGAACACCGCAGACATGTGGCCGAGATGTCCCTGTTTTACAGATACTTTCACGGCAGATGTTCCCAGGATTTGGCCCGCCTCATCTCGCCCCTGGCAACGCCTGTCAGACAGTCACGACAGACGGCAAGAGTGCACCAGTTCGTCGTACAACTGGAAAAACCTAGAACATAGCTTTACAAGAACTCCTTTTTCTGGCGCACTGCATCACTGTGAAACTCACTCCCAGGACATGTTCCCCCTAATTACAACCTACAACTATTCAAGAACCGTGTCATTCAACATCTTCGCACACACACCGCTCGTCGAGCGCCGTAGTGTGTGTGCCACTACCCGAGCGCCGTAGTGTGTGTGCCACTACCATAAAAAAAGTTAACCTAATATGAAGTACTTAGTTTTATGTGTGAAAAGATTGAATGTTTGAAAGTAGTTAGAAAACATTTTTTATATTGATCATATAAAATACATGTTTCAATTTACACCCTATAACCTATTTTGATACAGTCCACTAGTTAAAGTCGTTAATTATAAAGTTAATTAGCAACCTTAGCAACCTTCCTTTGTGATTTACGAATTAATTGTTTATACCGACCGCCGCCCTACACTACGTATTTATGGAAGATACGAGAAAGTTTTTACACGTTTGCTCAAAAAGCTTTCAGATCATCAAATCTTTTTGAATGTTCAATACCAAGCTATAATATATTGGATGCTTGCTTCTTAGGTTAATTTAAAACATCCAAATTAAATTTTCTGATGTTAATATGTGTGTGATGGCATTATTACGTCAGTCTTAAATTTAAACGACATGGTATGCCATCTCATCCATACCAATTTTCACATCTTTATATCCATACATATAAGTTATTTTCTTCTTCGGATAAGGGACACTATCAGAGATGTTTTGTATGAATTCTGTCAGAAATGTTGTACCGTTAGCACGAATCTTCCTATCAAAAAATTTGAAAGGGGACAATGTACCTGTAAAATTATGAAATTTTCTTTAAATATATTAAACAGTTCGTGAAGTTTGCCAGGCCAACAATTATAAAAAAAATATTGTTGCTACTAGATGGGCACTACAGCCAAAAACCCACGAAGTTATGGAATTGTTTTCCGCCACATTGAACTTACATATAGTTTTTATGGACCTTTGAACACTTATCGTAATCTAGCACTAAACAGCTGGATCAGAATCATCCAGGAAGAACTGTCTCTCAGTACCTAGGAGTTTGTTGAAAGAAGCTTACGATAAAGCTGCGACATTTAAAATCGCTCAGAGTTTTTTTTTTCAACAATCGTCATGTTCCAATATTTTTCACTCGCCAACTATGGAAACACCTCGCTCATCAACTGCCATCACCGAAGCCGACATGTCACCTCTTCCAGTTGCCATCCAAAATAAACGCAAACGGAAAAACCAACAGAATAGGAGGGAAATATGGAATCCCCAACTCTACAGCTGAAATAGAAATAACAAACCAGGTCTTGTTGAAAAAGAAGCTAAAGCATTAAGAAAATCTACTGAAGAAGCGAAGAAAAAGTTTTTGTTGACGACAAATAAAACAACGACGATTCGGATGCTGCATAATTATTTTGTGAGGAAGATGAAAGTGATACATACATCTTGCATCTTTTGTGATGAGCTGTTCTCAAAATACCATCTTTGCGAAATTTGTAGAACTTAGTGTTATGTTTACTTTAGTATGCCATCTTATCCATGGATATGTGGGAGGGATGGTATATGTAACACTTTTCAAATCTTTGTTTTGGTTGTCCAAACTAATAAATGTTTTATTTTGTAATTTTCGTTGTAAATTAGCAATTTTCTCAGCCGAGATGATACAATTCTAATTTCTGAAAAAAGCAAATAATTACAAAATGTATGGAATCCTTCCCAGTCGTTAATTTCAACTGAGACACTTCTACCGTCGTAAATAGTAAATTTCCGGCTGTAGGAAAATGTGTTATTTCCGATATCTCAGAGAAATGAGTGTGTTGATAAAAAGTTCCTGCACGTAGAATGACTACATTTTATTTTGCGTTTAGGTATAAAGCGCAAAAATACATTATTAAAAGAAAACAAGATTTTCATAGAGTCGCGTAGGAGATCTAAACTCCATTTCCCCCCTGAAATATTCTCACATATTACAAATTTATATAGATTAATGTATTTATTAGCGTAAAGACTAAATAAGATAACCATATTATCATATTACAGGTGGCACGTGTGGAAATGAAGGTACAAACCAAAACTGAAGAATATTTAAGCCAATAATGGATCGGTAGTGATAGAATTAAACCTATTAATACGATACTTATTTTTGCATATACGTCAATTCCAACAACTATTACGGAGGGAAATAATCTAGATAATCTCTTTATATTCTTCTTATCATCTGAAAATAGAATTAGCCATAATTTTTTTTTGACAATTTAGGCAAATACCTTAGACGTCAGATATGGTGTCGGATATGGTAAACGTTCTGGGCCCTGAACTTATTTATTTTGCATATAAAACTGTTTTGGTAGTTGCGTTTAAAACAACTAGGTCTGATATTTCAACCAACTTGGATCCAATTATGTATGATAAGGAGATGCAAAAATTCTGTTTAGGTATTGTGGATAAAACTCTGTTTTAGTGCATTTTGCCGAAGGTTCCAAACCCATTATCCCAACATAGTAAATACCTTAGTGTGACAATGCATGACAACTTAAAGTAGAACAAGCAAATATCCGATGATCTAGTTAACAGTTGTTATATATTTAGTATGATATTGTCAGATTTCACATACTTACTTGTTATGCCTACATCTACAGCATTATTGCCTAAACTCGATAGGGTGCAATTTGAGGCATTAAGAATGATCACAGGATGCCTACAAACCATAACTGAATGCAGTGAAACATGTTTGGAAATGTGAAGAAAACTCTTGTCTCAAAAACTCATAATGAAAAATCTCTCAATCAGAAATAATCCAATCCTGACCCCATTCAAGAATTGATGACAGCTACCCATAATGGAATGGAACCAGTCGGTTGAAGGCAAAGTTTAAGAGACAACATCGAAATCCATAGCGATAAGAAGAGGGGTCAGACAAGGATGCATATTGTCTCCGCTCCTTTTTAACATTACTCTGAGGCAATATTCATGACATCGGCAGGAATCAAAATAAATGGGGTTGTGATAAACAATATTAGATATGCAGACGATACCGTTGTCTTGGCAGATAATGCAGTAGACTTATAGCAGATAATAAACAATATAGTTGCTTACAGCGAAAGTTTTGGTCTGCATATAAATACGTCTAAAACTAAAATACTCGTGTTTGCGAAAAAACGTAAATGCCACGATAAAAATAAAAGGGAAAAATATCGAATAAGTGTCCTCCTTCAAATATTTAAGTGCCATTTTCAACGAAAATAGCGCCCCAAAAATGGAAGTTAGGGTAAAAATTGAGCAAGCCAGAAGGGTCTTTACAAACATGGAACAATTCTTTATAAGGTCAGATCTTAGTCTAGAACTTCGTATACCAATGATAAGGAGTTATATATTCTCCATCGTACTTTATGGTTATGATAGTTGGAGGCTTGCTTCAGCCATAGAAAGAAAAATCCACGCTTTTGAAATGTATTTGTACCGAAAACTATTGCGCATATCATGGGTAGAAAGAATCACTAATATCGAAGTACTTAGACCCATGCAAAAAAGAAACGAGCTGATGTGCTGCATTAAAGGACGCAAAACCCGATATATAGGTCATATAATGAGATGAGAGAAGCATCAAATACTGAGGCTCATCATAGAGGGAAAGATCCATGGAAGAAGATAAGTGGGGAGAAGATATAATTCATGGCTCAGACCTAAGGCGATGGTATGGTTGCTCACAACAGACATCTTTAGAGCAGCAGTTTCTAAGAATACATTGGCCATTTGGATCCCCAACTTTCGACATTCGGAGACGGCGGATTAAGAAGAAGAAGACCGGTAATGGAAATAACAAATACTGGCGGATAAACCAACACCCGTGTCTAGTCTCCAAGCCTACAAGGACTTCCAAGACTATCTGAATCCCTTTAAAGTCCAGGAAGGTCTCCCATGTTTCAAATATACTCACTCAGTTAAAATCTGTTCCCATA
>JAEQML010084455.1:0-10127 GCA_016904865.1 Pissodes strobi | reverse complement strand
AAAATATCTTTTGTTCGGTGTTGCCAACGGATGGAAAATTTCTCTCTGCGCGAAGCATTTTTCGCGGCTGAGGAAAACTGAAATTGTTAACTATTTCTACATTTTGAAATATTCTCTCGCAAGTAATTTTCCTTATTTATGAATGTTTTCTTTAAATACATATTCATTATTTCAAATTAAATTTAAAATTTTGTAACTAAAAATATGGTACGATATGACTAATATAAAATATTGCAATATTTTTTGTCAGTCTAGAGACTTTCAGAACAGTATGACAACCGCGTAAATAATTTACCTTATTTATAAAGGTTTCTTTAGATATTTCAAATACATATTTTAATAGTTCAAAACTTGATACGCCGCTGGTGGAAGCGCCAATTAGTATGCGTTCGGTGTTGCCAACGTGATAGAAATTTCCCTTTTGACGCAACATTTTTCCGGGAAAGGGAAAACTGACATTTTTTACAGTTTGCAACAGCGCAAATTAAATATTCTCTTAATGAAATTATTAAATAGTGTGATTATATTTTCGCCAAACGCATACTCGAGCAAAAAAAAGAATGGACAATATTTTTCCTCTAAAATTCTTAGGCCTAGATATATCCAGGAAGATTTGGCAACCGCGCAAATAATTCGCCTTATTTATGAATATTTCAACATTTCATTCATATTTCATTAAATAATAATTCAAAACTTGATACGCCATTGGCGAAAATATCTTTCGTTCGGTGTTGCCAACGGATGGAAAATTTCCCTCTGCGCGAAAGATTTTTCGCGGCTGAGGAAAACTGACATTTTTTACTATTTCTACATTTTAAAATATTCTCTCGCAAGTAATTTTCCTTATTTATGAATGTTTTCTTTAAATACATATTCATTGTTTCAAATTAAATTTAAAATTTTGTAATTAAAAATATGGTACGATATGACTGATATAAAATATAGCAATATTTTTTGACAGTCTAGAGACTTTCAGAACAGATATTTCAAATACATATTTTAATAGTTCCAAACTTGATACGCCGCTGGTGGAAACGTAAATTTCTATGTGTTCGGTGTTGCCAATGGAAGAGAAATTTCCCTCTTGACGAAATTTCTTTGGGTAAAAGACAATCTTTATCTTTTGCAACTGCGCAAATAGTCTTTCTACAATTCATTTGGCCTAAAATTCCTAAGCAGAGGAACATTTAGAACGATTTGGCAGCAGTGTAAATACTTTTCCAGTATTTCTACATGTTTTCTTCCGTTTATTCCAAACGTGCTAAAATTAATTACACACTAATCGAGACACGATGTTATCGATCGTGCAGAACATTCCTAGGTAATGGCGGCAACACGTTTCTTCGCATGCGCGCGCACAAGAAAGCAATTTTTATCTAAAAAATATGCTCTTTCTTAGTGCCTTACTTTTAATTAAAAACAGTATAGTATTTGTGCGTATTACTGGGAAGTTTTTCTTTCCATCGTGCCCAAAAGGAATCGCCTTAATATCCGTCCGCCCAGCCCTAACACTTCTATGAATTTCAAAAGTCGTCAACATTTGCTGCTTTGGAAACAACAATTTGGCATCCCTGCAGTGCGCCTCGACATTAATCACTTGCCAGCTTCCTCTCCCCAAGTATATTAGTGTGGGAATGTGCTATACTGAGAATATATCGATAATGAAAATCAAAATTGTAATAATTCGAAATTACCATTGATCCGCGATCCTTTCTTATATTGGGACGAACCGAACTGAGCAATGCGGCAACACGGTGCGGTGGCTGAGTGGATGCAAAAATATTTATTGAAGCAAGAAATGGTTAGTATCGATATAAAATACAATAGTAAAGTTCCCTAATAAAAAATATATCGATACCAAATAATAAGGCTAATTGACTCAGACAAAAGGTATTGGTTATACCTTTTGTCTGAGTATAACCATACAAGGATTAGGTCATAAATAATTCCCGATATAGTGCAAGCAATTATTATTTCAAAACCATTCTTTAATCGGTCGCCACTTCACGTTATGCTATTAAAAAATGCTTACAAGGTTACCAGTATCAAGGAAACTGCATAGAAATAAATCGTAGTAGTACTTCACGGGTGGATGTAACCTTGTCGATCACTTAAGCACGTCGATAATTTATAGTAGCAGCAATTTACCTCACTTAAATGACATAAGAATCGGTCGAGATGGTTTGTATCGATAACGTTAAAGGCCGCCTGCAATGTGGGAGTCCGATTATTAATTTAATTTAGAACCATCGCATCGTTAGGAGTTACACACTAGATTGATAATATGATTCGATATGGTTGGAAGTTCAACTCTATGGTTTGATAAAATAAGGGCCTGTGACGTGAGGCCCGAGCCTAATTCGGCGAAAATGCAAATTGAAATATACCTATTATAGGTATTATTAGTACTGATTGATAATTGAATGTGTCGATACTCCATTCCTGAATCTTAGAGCGGGGTTGCCAGATGAATATTATTAGTCGGCAAGCCCAGTCCTGGATTTTACGTTGTATCCGCTTAAATAACTGTTTCTCTGCCCAAAAACAAACATTTAATTGAACGAAAAAAAGTAAGCGACGAAAGGATGCCAATAACTTGGCAAATATTACGGGAGGTCCGATACAATGAATCATCCGTTATTTTTCTTTCGAGGCACAATATGTCGTCAGCAACGGAGAATCATCGAAAATATTATTCCACCGGTGTACAAATAATAGTATCTTTACGTTGTTGTCGCCCACTGTTGGCTTGTCACTGTTACTACAAATGTTTGTTTTTCGATTATCACATGGAACCATTAGAGATGGTCCGTAAGACGTTTATAAATAGGTATAACATAATATGAATAATTCGATAGACAAGTTATTCTGTTAATTCTCAATAATAAGTTTGTAGATTTGTTAATGAGTCTGTTCGTGTACATAACCATAAGTTTTTTTCAGCGGAAGTTAACGAACAACCCTCGTATTAGGCGCCGATAATGTGTTTATATGGTTGCATAGCTGCAAAATGCAAAATTGTAGTGACCATCTTTGTCCGTTCTGTTAAGACAATGCTAAACATCCTTGTCTGTCTCTTTCTTACTCACTTCAGCTGTGATTAATAATTTTATCCATCTATGATCTATAAACTCCAAAATTTTCAAATTCATATCGTAAGTTTCATATTTTTATATGCGTTGAAATTCGAGTACGTGCATCAAAACAACAGACTTTCGAATAACCGCCTCTCAAAAATTATGAGGAGGATCAAAATTTTGACAGTCGCTCAAATTCACAGTAAAAAAATTGCCACATTTAAAAAACTATTCTTTTTGCAGACCTTTGGATAACGAGTCTATAAGCCCTTAAATTTTGACAAGATTGGTAGGTACCAAAACTTTCTATATTATCGCTAAGTAATTGTACTAAGGTTTTCAAGCGGAAAGTGCCAAGCTTGTCTTAATCTCGGTAAACTGTGAAAGTTTTCTTGAAAATACTGATACAATTGGTACAATTCCATACCTCTGGCAAGTGTGGAGTTTCAGTTCTAGTGCGGAGTTTCAGTTCAGTCTCCCATCTAGCGCGTCCCCGGGTGGCGGATAAGGGAATGGCACGGTGGTACCGGGTGAATGAAATACCCGGCGCGGACCAAAACTGAACAACGAGCAGATTGGGCTCGTAAGCCGCAGAGAAGGCAGCCGATCTAGGGAAGGTACCTGAACAAACCAACAACAAAAGTAACCCAATCCAAGGTGGAACTTCCTACGCCGAAGGATGCATGACTAGCTTGGTCTTAAATAGGCGGACTCTGGACACCTGGCGACCCCCGGCTTAAACCCTAGCCTTCCCCCGGCATGCGGGGCTCTGCCGGGTGGTGACCGTTGATCCCTAGCTAATCGAGGGAACAAACATGAAAGAAACAACTGAAATGATAATTGAAGATAACGTGGCCGAGCGTAGTATGACAGAACAGAATGAAGAGAAATAGCGAGAACTCCTGCTGCTGGAGGAACAGACACGAGATATAATGAACGAGATGAAAGAGCAGATCAAGAAAATGCTCGACTACTCCAAGACTCAGAAGAATATGAATCTGGTCATCAAGAGGGGATTAAATAAACTGGAGTATACCCATGAAGCTCTATCCTCGCTAGCACTCAAGAGGGAGACAGTGCAATTCAAATTGAAATAGTGATTGGACCTATAAGGGATCCCCACCAAAAGATAAGGGTGACAGTGAGCGAGGGAGATGGTGTAGACAATAATTTGGGCTCCCAAACGGATGCCACATACAAGGAATCGGATTCGGCGTCGGGCGCAGCAGGACTGTGGAGACTATCGAGCGTCAGAGAGCGGAAAAAAGAAGAGAAAGGGGAGGATAGAAGAGAACAGAGAAACGACGCCAAGGATCAAAGAAGGAGGCATGATGAAAATAAAAAAAAATAAGTCGGAGAGGCGAAAACAAAACATGAGGATGAAGCGAGTGGAACGAATCGCTCAAAAGATAGTAAAAAACCAACTAGGCGGGCAGATAGGAGACCACCTGATGCTTTAGTTATTAGGGCCTCCAAGACTATGACCTACTCGAATATCCTTCGGAAGCTGAGAACTCAAGTAAAGCCAGAGGAGTCTGGCACAGAGCTGGCGGCAATTAGGAAGACAGGGAAGGGAGATGTCGTGCTGGAGGTAATGGCGGGATCTAAAATTAGGAAGGCTCTATCGGAGGCCGTGGGAGAGGCTAATATGGCAAAGGAGCATTCCAAGCGGATATCTTTGGAGTTGAGGGACCTTGATGAGCTGGCAACGGAGGAGGAGGTCAAAACCGCGCTTGAGAAAATATTGAGCGGGGAGACAAGTGACATGAACGTTATTATTCTCGCACTTAACACAAGAAATCAGAGGCTCGCGATCATTGAGCTCTGTGCGCGAGATGCGGAGACGATCCTAAAGAAAAGGAGAGTGAATATTGGTTGGATAAATTGCAGGATCCGAAAGCTCGCTCAGGTTCCCAGGTGCTTCAAGTGCCATGGCTATGAACATCTGGCGATGAGCTGCAAGGGCATGGACAGGGGCAAGAAGTGTTTTAAGTGTGGTTAGGAAGGTCATAAGAAGGCTGACTGCACCAAGACCGAGAAGTGTTTCTTATGCGAGGAAATAGGAGTATCGACAAATCACATGTCGGGAAGAAAGGGGTGCACTGCTTATCGGAAAGCACTAGACGAAGCAAAGAAAAAACTACGATAACCAGAATCTTGCAGACCAATCTGGGCATAAGTCAGGCAGCGAGTGCCCTAATGGAGCAAACCAAATATGAGAAAAATGCTGACATATTCATCATCTCGGAACAGTATAAAAACAACGCAGGTGCAGAGTGGTATACAGATTCGACCGGTTATGCGACCATATTGGTAGCAAACCATCGAACTATGTTTGAAGCAACAGGAGGTTGGATTAAAAACAGGGAAATAACTCTCTTTAGCTGTTACCTTTCCCCAAACGATCCTATCATAGACTTCGAGAGGAAGCCATAGAATGGGGAATGCCATGATGCCAATCACCGATGGACGAGGACGAAGAATCCTAGAGATGGCAGCCAGACTCGAACTGGTCTTCATCAACGAAGGAGATACACCAACCTTCAGGAAGGCAGGATGCGTGGGAACCATCCCGGACTGGCGTCGGAAACACTCGGTGCAGAGATTAGAAGCTGGCGAGTATTAGGAGGATTACTCGGCAGGCGATCATCAATACATCGAATACGAGATAGGAGGCAATACCTACCGACAGGCTCAAAAAATTCATCCTCGTTGGAACACGGAGTAGTTTTCGACACAATGCTTGAAATGGGACAGAGCTCCCTGCAAGGCATAAAGAGGAGAGCGGCGGAAATATTGTGGCAATGTTACTGCAACAGCAACCATGAGGCTACTTGCCAGGGCATGGGCGTATACAGGATTTTTTCTCAGGGGGGGGGGGGGGGGGGCGAACCTTAGATAAGGCCTCAGTGGTAGCTGTAGGCGGAAAATGTTACAGGTGCCACGCCCAATTTTTACCAAAAAGTCATTAAAATCGTTAAAAAACAAGGATTAGGCACCCTCTTGAATGGCATGGCATGAATGGTATGTTGAAAAATGAGTCGGTTCAATTCCCAGGGGGGACCATGCCCCCCCCCCCTGTCTACGCCCATGTGCTAGGGCCTGTCAAGCAGCAATGCCAAGGAACAAGGCAATGAGAGACCGACGCCCGGTCTATTGGTGCAACGAAGAAATATCGGAACTACGAAGGAATTGTTTTCGGATGAGAAAACTTGCCCAAGGCGCTCGTAGGGGGTCACTAGACTTCGAAACCCAAACAGAACAATACAAAATTATGAAAATGCAATATTAAGGAGTAAGGCAAATAAGTGCAAGGAACTCTGCGATGAAGTGGAAAACGATCAATGGGGACTAGGCTATAAGATCGTCCTAAAGAAACTGAGGGGTATGGACTTAACCACCGACATGCCTACGGAAGCGAAGGAAAAAATTAGGCTGAGCAGACTCATGGCCAACGTAGGGGATCCTTCACCTGTTAAGAGAAAACTGATAATGCTTACGCCTGAAGCCATATTGCTCTATGGAGCCGAGGCTTGGGGTGAATCAATGCGATTCGAGAAGTATCGATTGAAGATGGAATCTGTGCAGAGACGAGGCGCCCTGCGAATATGCAGTGCTTATCGCACAGTGTCGGCCCCGGCCGTGCAAGTTATCGCTGGCACGATAGATCTGTTGACGGAAGAAAGGATGAGGATTTACCATCGCAGAAATGAAGATGAAAGAAGAACAGGGAAGAAAAAGGAAGAAAGAGAACAGACTCTCTGGAGATGGCAGAACAGATGGGGCAGTGAAACCAGAGGACGATGGACCAAAAGGTTAATCAGGAAAGTGAAGGATTGGACGGAAAGGAAGCACGACGATGTAAGCTGTTACTTGACTCAATTCTAACAGGACATGGGTATTTTCGGTGCTTTTTGAAGAAAATCGGAAAGGAAAGGGACGATCGATGCACGCACTGCTGGGAGGAGCAAGACTCGGCTGAACATACTTTCTTTGTGTGCAAAAAGTGGGCGTAGCTACGGGATATTCTCGCACAAGAAGTGAGGAGTTTCATCTCAGAGTCATCGGGAAAATGATAGAGAAGAAGAAGAGCTGGGATGCCGTCTGCACCTTTGTGTTGAGAATACTCAAAGACAAGAAAGCAAACAGAGAATGGGAAGGAGAAGATTAAACATAAAAATACAAGAGCAAAACAACAGAGAAGCCTGTGACTTAGATAAGAACAGGAACAGGAAAGTAGAGAAGCCTATGACGAGGCAAGAAAGAAGGCCACCCTGAAGTAATACTTGACAGGAGTTCCGGGGTGATCCTAAAACGAGAAAGTAGGGAAAGGGTTTTAATGGGTCGGCTAGCCGGAGTCCCACACAACCTAGGGCGCTCGAACAACAATGCACTAGACCAGTGGCGGATCCAGAATGTTGTAAAGGGGGGGGGGGGGGGGGGCCCCATGTATATGTGAAAAAAAACATAGTAAAAATAGGGAAAAAGCCCGCCGCAACAATTTTTAGGGTGCCACGCCCATTTTTCACTCAAAATTCGTTAAAAATTAACCTTTAAAGCAGGTTTCCTAATGGCATAATATAGAGAGTACCTATTTACATTTTATACCTTTATTAAAAACTAGCTGGATGCCCGCGACTTTGTGTTATACGTGGTCATAAAATATACATTTATTAAGAAACATGTGCTGTACATTTCTTGATTTAGTTTCTTTTTCCTATCTGCTCCAAAATAAATAAATACTTAAATATCATTCATACTCGATGAGTACACATGCGTCTCATGAGCAGCTAACAGCATGGCAAAACATAATATTCGTTACACGATTTATTGCAAGATACGTAATATTTTACATATAAACTCTATACAATATTTTTATTCTATTCAGATAATTTCTCAAATTCAACTTTCACCGATCTGTAAGTCTAGGATTGTTTGAAAATATTCCACATTTTCATGTGATAATGGGCAGCTAATTAGCCATTAAGGCACTGGGTTTTGAGCTCACCTATACTGGCATTGGCGTAGCATAATCGGTGACGGTTTAAAGTTTACGAAATGTAGAAATTGCATTTGCTTTCCGTAATGTAATAAAAAAATGGATACTGATAGGCAACGTAATAAAAAATAGAGACTTATAGGTGACAGATAATATAACCTATAAAATATAGTAGTCCACCTGGATGATAATGGCAAGTATGACAGATGACGTAATAAAAAAAATGACAGCTGACAGGTGGCGAATAAAATATCCTATAAAATAGACTCGCTTACGTGGATGATAATGGCAAGCATGACAGATGACATAATAAAAAAATGGCGGCTAACAGGTGGTAGATGACGTAATACAACAATGGCGACTGACAGGTGACAGATAAAATAACCTATAAAATAGAGTTGCTTACGTGAATGATAATGGCAAGTATGACAGATGACGTAATAAAAAAAATGGCGACTGACGTGTGAAAGATGACGTAATAATAAAATGACGTATGACGTAACCTGTAAAACAGGTACGCCATTGGAATCGATAGGTTACCTTACTTTTATATGGGTTAAAAAATTAAAAAAATATATATAGTCGAAGTGAATGAAAAAATTATGTTACACCCCTGGCTTGGGTTTCATCAGTTATGTGAAAGTGAAAGGTTCGGTGACGTCGTCGTCGGTTCGAGTATTGGGTCATGCGCAGTGAGATGGGGGGAAATGGGAGGTCCCAGAAGCGGTTTTGGCAATATTCCCTGTTTCTACAGCTACGCCAGAAAGGTCATTTTCGACATTAAGAAGAATTAAAACCTACCTCATTAAATATACACACTGGAGTCTATCTAACTGAAGACGAAATTCTTCAAGAATTCTTTCGAAAACCTCATAAATTTAAAAAATAAAAAAATAATAATGAATGTTTTAAATAAATCATTATTTATTATCTTTTTTATTTATTTTTATTAAAAAAAAATATTATTTATTTTTTGTCTTATTTTTTTTCTACTGTCGAAAGGGGGGGTCCGAACCCGAAAACCCCCCCGTGGATCCGCCACTGCCCTAGACGGTGCATAGAAAAGCATTTCCTAACCCCTGCTTAAAAAAAATAAAAAAATACCTCTGACAACGCAGATCAGACTTGATTTTAGTGGTTTCAATCAGCAGCGTTGCCAAATATGCTGAATTTTCCGTGTTTATATGGAAACGGCAAGCGAAGTACGGACGAGGAAAATACCTATAAAAATCAAAATTTGCCACATGAAATATTGGTTTTCGAATCGTGCGGCTCAGTTACTTATATTACCACGGTTTGTAAACTAAAGCGTGTGTTAGAGCCATTAAGAGGTTTTCAAATGAATCAATTGTCTGGTTGGTTTTCAAACCATTCGTATCTATTTGACAGATTCCATTAAAGTTGTGATTTTCACATGATTAGTATTAATTAAGACGAATTCAGTATTTCATTGGAAAAGCGAATGCAACGAATATTTATTTCATAAAATCAACGTTAATCGAAAGAAAATCTACTAATTTGATCGATGACGTTATTATGACACTAATACGGCCCTGTGTGGGCGAAAAAACAAAAAAGAGCCCCACTGACCGATGATCTATCGAAATCCCTTCCTTGGTAACGAGCGAGACTTACCGAATTAATTACACTAATTACAATAAAGTTGCAATTCGAATCGACAAGCTCCATTTAACTTGCACAGTGATAATTATTACGTCCTTCCCGACTTGCCGGGTTTATGTTTTTTTTTTTTTGCAATCGGAGTGACGTTGTTACGTACATTTTCCCATAAACTTTATCGCTTGTCGACATAATTATTGGATGTAGGTTTGCGTACTTATTGCCATTGTTATGTTAATTAAGTGTTGTCCAACTAGGCGTCATAGGCGATAATACGTAATGATAATTTGATATATTAATTTTGTTTTGGGTCGAGATTTTTCATTAACGTATAGCCAGGGTCGGTCCTAGAAGGTAGGGCATTGTGGGTTCTGGGTGGCAATTGGATTATCAGCTAGGAAAGTAGCTGGCTTAACAATTATATTAATAAT
>JAEQML010084448.1:0-10127 GCA_016904865.1 Pissodes strobi | reverse complement strand
AAGATAAAGTTTCAGTTCGACAATACGTGTCTTTAAGATTGTTGCAACGTTTTTGGTATCATTTTGTTTCCTAGATTTCTAAATTTGGGTTAATTGCATCGTAAGCTTCAGAAGGTCTTGACAATAATATTTTTTGACAATACTTAAATTAACTTATCAATCTATATAAAATTGTAAAATTTTACGTTGCTTTATATTCTTATCTTCTTTTATTACTTCCTATAACCTTCAGGTTGCAACACGTTTTTCTTATGGAAGTTAAAAAGTAAGCTAGTGAAAATTTTTATTTAAAAACAAACCTAACCATGGAGAGTCGTGTTTGCAAAGCCCGGCTCCGAAATTGGAGTCGAAGAGCGCCACCAGTTCTGGTGTTGTACGGGGTTGCTAGGCACGCTTATCAAACAAAGAAATTCAATCTTTAATTTAACAAGAAAACACAATCTAAATTTAAGGATCATTTTTTTTTAAACAGCAACAATATTACAGTGATAATTTTCTTTTAAATTTTAAGGCAAAGGAATGTCGAAAGACCATGAAGTAATTAATAACTAGAGTACAATATGAAGATTGTACGGAGGCCAATTCTGTTGTTACTCGGTACTGTATGCCTTACAACTAAATGCTCTAAACACTACAGTCCGATGTGATCACTTTGGTTTACCTAAGCTTATTACATATATGTATGCGTGCGCTGGTAGCTGCACCAATTATAAATGTAGCGATAATAATATGTACCGATAAAGGCCACAATAAGTATGTCAATCGACCTGATAAACGAATGAATAAATGAAGAATAAAATTAGAATAAAATTATTGAAAGCTATCTTAATGCTTGGCGATCATTGGTTGATTTATATTTACATATTTTAAACAATTATTAATCGGCCAGAAAAATAAATGATTCAACGAAACTTGGCTCTTTTAAGACACAATCTATAGTGCAAAATTTACACTAATTAACCACGCAAAAAAAGAGGAAGATAATAATAAAGATAAATGCTTTTTTCTCTACGATACCCCTTATATCCGCAGTTATCGTCGAGCTCAGTGTGGAGGTAGGAAGTACCTCTGGTGAAGGCACCGGGCACCTGTAAGTACTGCTATAGCACTGGCCCTGAAGGTAGAACTAGCAGAGGACTCGGTGATAAAGTTGGCCTGGAGATAAAATTGGCTGTGGTGTAGCCCGGAGATAGGATTGGCCCGGAGATAGGACTGGCCCGGAGATAGAACCCTCGCTCGAGTGTGAGGATTGCTGGAGAATCGACGGTCTCGATCTTGTGCGACGAACTCGGAAAGCCTCTAATGCAGTATTCAAATCCCGATAAATCGGTCGTGTCAAAACACAAACTAGACTCAACAAAATATCCCCAAGAAGGGTAGTATAAAAATCAATACTAAAAGCTGAGTCACTCTGACTGCACTAATGCAAAAACCTTCCTTTATCACCAAAGGGTATTTCTAGAAGAACGAAATCATCAGTTTCAGACAATTTGCCTTTTTCCACTTCCAGGGAATTAGAGAACTGACGTCAGATCAGAAGAAAAGGTAGGGTTGTGAAATTCTTCACAATTCAATACGAGGATTAATTCTAAGATAATAAACGACTTAGTTCTCGTTTATTAAGGTCGTAAAACGACGGCGGAAGCCACAATTAATGTGCTGAAATTAAATTGTTCAAGAAATACTACAAAATATTCCCCAACAAAATGATAAACTTTTTGAAATCTAAGTCGACAGCAGCAATTATGGGATTCCTATTACCCAATGCCACCAACAGTACCAACCGAATATTGCTAGTATTGCAGCAGGATGCGTGGAAAGATAAATATGAGATTCCCAGCCAGGCAGCGGTACCAAAAAGTTATGAAATATCAGCCGAAGATCGAAATGAAGCAAATCCGGGGGTCCCAAAAAGTTATGAAATATTCAAACCGAAAATAGAATATGAATCTGACGGATCTAATGAGACTTAACAGTAGACATTATTAACCCAACTCTTAAAAATATAGAACGGTTTGCTGGCTGTTCTACGGTAATGTAATATAAATAAAGCAAAGTTATACTAATAACATAATATCCTATTTTAGTAATTTGATCAAACCTAAGCGATTTATGGTTCGCTTATCAACTAAAATAAATATAGTCACAAAGTGTCTGAGGGCTACATAAGAGAAAGGGATGAACAAAATATCTACTCACGGCCACAACAGTGTATTAAAAGCTAATACAAATATATCGTTAACCTATATTTAGAATAAAATTAATTTACATTAATAAATGCGGCAACCTTAAGCTTATTGACAGCAAATCGAATCAATAAATTTAGAATTAATTAACCGAAGAGTATTGACCTCTTTTCAATAATTTTTACCGCAAAATACAGCATCTTTTTTTCTAAATACAGCATATAAAATGCACTTTAAAAATAAACTGGCCAAATCGGACTGTCACAAGGTATATACCGGAAATTAACTACCTGTAATTGGCATATTTTCCTATGATGTGTGGGTTGGTTCGAGATGAGCAACATGCAGTTACACACGTTCTCGAGCTCTAGAGAATTGGCTCTAATAATATTGTAAACTACTAAAATGTATAAACTACTTGAAATAACATAAGCGATAACGCGCTTTCAGTTGCAACGGTCAGCAAATTTTATATATACATAAAATTTTTCGAGCAATCCCTCAGTCCGACAGATTTTGTCTCACACCAAGCCTGTACATCCAGGAAACTTGCAGCCGACCTTCTAGATATCCTACACCTTTAACTCGAACCACAAACTGGTGGTCAAATCCCAAACTAACCCCGTAAAGGCTATCTCTGGTTCGAATTCTTCATACTTGAAATTCTTCCTCAGTGTTCCTATGCCAGTAAACTTGAGATGCTCCTTCCAAAGTATTAAAGTCGAAGCGAAAATAAGTCTGTCGAAACTGTAAGTTAAAGTGTTCTCATAGTTTAATCTGTCATGTAGTTAAAGTGAACTAAGCACGGCGTTTAATCAAGTTGCACTAGTCTTTCTTCTGGTACCATGACCGTTCAAAGATCGTTGGTTATCATGTTGGCTACCACGTTGACTTTTATTGTTTTATTGACAGCTGCGTGGAAAAATTGAACCGTAGATTTCCCATACCACTGCCTCAAATTTTTCAACCACAATGTTCTCCTTCTCCCCGAACTACGTTTGCCCAGTATGTTTCCTTCCATAATAAGATGCAGGATCTCATACTTCTCCAGGTAACTTATAATATGACCAAAATACTCTAATTTGCGTCTTTTGATAGTTTTAACTATTTCCAGATCTTTGGCCATGCGATTGAGAACTATGATGTTACTAACTCTGTCCACCCAGATGGTCTTTAATAATCGCCGGTACACCCACATTTCGAACGATTCCCCATGTTTAAGCATCATTTCTGTGAGTGTCCATACTTCCATGCCGTACAAGAGTCCTGGAAAGACATAGGTGCGTACCATTTTCATTCGTAATTTCCATGTTAGATCATGACTGGTTAACACTTTTTTCATTTTCATAAAGACGGCTCGGGATTTCTCTATCCGTGTTTTGATCCCCACAGTTGGGTTCCACTGATCGTTAATGTTGCTACCGAGATACACCAATTCATGAAATCTCTCCAGCTTTGTGCCGTTGACCGTGATGCTATTATCCCTAAAATTAGGTTCTTTGCAGTGAGTCTTAAGTTAAATTGTGGAGAAGTGTTGGTTATCTCAATCATTAGATGTTGTAAATCTTCTTCGTTATTAGTGATAACTAATGTATCATCGGCGTATCTGATACTATTTACGTTGACCTCAGTAGCATCATTGAGAGCCTCATTGAATATTTCTTCCGCATAGAGGTTCACAGAATGCAGCCTTGTCGTACTCTTCGTTTGATGTTAATTTCAACCGATAGTTGATGTTCTACTCGTACTGCAGCTGTCTGGTGCCAGTACAATTAGCAATCTTTGCCATCTATCCCTGTCGTTTTTAGAATTTGTAACATTTTGTCATTGCGCACCTTGTCGAAAGTCTTTTCAAAGTCGATCGAACAAAGGAATACATCGCGGTGAACATCACGTCATCTTCGGATTAGTACATGATTACCAAGTAACGCCTCTCTGGTTCCTAGGCCGCTTCGAAAACCGAACTGACTGCTTCCAATTATCACTCTCAAAAATATCTTCAAACCATGACTCATTAGACTTATTGTTCGATGATCAATACATTTGGTCGCTCTGTTCTTTTTTGGGATCATGACGAATGATGATTTCAGCCAATCCGTCGGTATTATTCCAGTCTCGTAGATGGAACTAAAATTTTTTATGAGGGCTGTTATTCCTTTATGGCCTAATAGTTTAAAAATTTCAGTGCTCACTTAATCAGGCTCAGTTGCTTTCCTATTTTGATGTAGCATCAATCATATCACATCCAGATCTCACATCATCAAAAAGTTATGTTCTATATTCTTTCCATCTATCAAGTTGTTGACCTATATTTCTTATTTTGTGTCCATTTTAGTCTTCCTGATAGTGGGTTGGACCCAGTCAATTATTTCCGCTAACCTGCTTTAGTTTTTTATGTAGATTAAACAAGTCGTGTTTTGCCTTATAGCTTTCAATCTCCTTATATTCAATAGTATGGCACTCTGCCTTTGCCTGTCTTATTTCTCAGGGTATCCTCTTGTATTCAGTCTCTTCTTTATTCCTATATTTGCGTCTTTGATCCATAAGGTCTAGAATGTCACTCAGGCATCCAGCCTTGTTTCCTCCTTCTTCTGTTTTCTCTCAGTTCACTATCCTGTGATTATTTTAGTATGTCTCTTGATCTGTTCCACATTGTTTCCATACTACCTTGCTCTCCTTCGACGGATACTATTTCTTCTTTTAAAATACTTGTTATGTCTACTTTCGTGATTTCATGTGTGAGTTTGTCTCCATTTAGTGTGGTTGTTCTGTTGGACTTTTTTAAAACGCAGTCTTAATTTTCCTACCAGGAGATTATGGTCCGTTGGTACATCTGCGCCACGATATGTTGCCTTCCCCAATCTTGGCGTTGAAATCGTCCATAACGATGGTTATTTCGTGGTTATTTGTTAATGCCAGAAGCTGATCTAGATCACTAAAAAAGTTCTCTACTTATTCGTCGTCACATTCTGTCATTGGTGCATAAGCTTGCAGGATGTTGAAATCTCTTGTAGTGGTTTGAAGCTGTATCATTATTATTCTGTCTGAAGAATAAACCACATTTTTAATGGCTTTTGTAATTTCCTGGAACATTTATATCACTTCATACAAAAGAGAGCGGCATAAATTAGTCCTTATATCCAAAAACGCACTTCGTACATAACCGATTGATGAAGGGCACGAATATTTTAATTTGAAATATTTTGAAATTGACACAGTGAAAGACACGACAGTAAAGAAAGCGAAGTAAGCAGGATTAAGCTTGCTGAAAGAGTAATTGATAAACTGAACGCCCAAATAGAAACCATTAAAAACGTTTTTTTAAAACCACGTAATAAAGTCATTGATGACAGATGAAATAATCCAAGTGATGAAAAGAAAAAAGGAAGATGACACACAAACAAAAGTATAAATGGAAATCTATAAAGATATAAAAAAAAGGTAAAATAAATTCAAAATTAAGAAACTGGTAGATGAGGGAGAAAAATGATCATCAGTAATAAAGAATAATGGAAAATATACAACACTTTTTTGAAAACAACAAGAGAAAGTGTAAAATAGTAGCAAAGTTAGTACTTTACGCACAGTTGTAGAAAAAATAAAATTAGCCATAATGATTGATTTTTCCTATTTTTAACGAAATACGCTGCCTAAGCTTTAAAAATTGTAACTTAACAGAGTTGCTTAAAAAAAATCAGCTAATTTACACATGATTTTGATATCATTTGCAACGTTGTAATTATAATTTTTTTAAGGATTTCTAAATTCGTGCATATTTCCTGAACTGTATCAAAATATATTGATAACATCATAGTCGAAACAAAATTGTTTTACTTTGTATTTGCATTAGATATCAACATAAAGTACCAGAGCAAACTAGCAAGCTTTTCGCATTAAAATTGAAATTTAATAAAGCTCTCAGCTCTCGTTATTTTGACATCACACATCAATACCATATGGCTTTATAACACGTGAAATGTATGGATTCAAAATAGGCTCTTTAAAATTATTTATGATTCGAACACCTATTAAAACCGTAAATACTGTTCATATAACAACATAAAAACGTATATTACCAAATCATCATTTGATATTGTTCGGACTACCCCGACATTGTAGTAAAGTTTCAGTCAAAAAGGCTGCTAAAATTTAGCGTAGTGGTTTTTATGGTAAAAGCATGGCACTAATGAAATTTTCTAATTATCTCATTAAAAATTTATTCTAAACAGAATTAGGCAATAATGAAAGAATCGCGTTACTTGGGAACTTAGTTTCTTTTTAGATTAATTGAAAATTTACCTTTGAAACGTAACTCCAGATCGTTGCCTGATTTATATAACGTGTTACTTTTTAGAAAAAAAACATTGATTTACAAAAGTTAAGGAATTTTTCCTACCCTATAACGTCAAAACTTGTCATTAGATAAAACGTCGTCTATTTGATAAATGAGAAGTTGCGTTTTGAAGTAAAATTTCTTTAGGCACGCTGCACTGTACGTGGATAGTAAGCTGTTGAACGCGTTACGAAAACTTTATAAAATGTGGAATACGGCGAGGCGAACGTTATAAAATGTGAGACTTTCACTTCTGGTGTGTTCTCTACCAGCACATTTTTTTAAATACAAGCCTGAATATTATAGCAGTTTTAGATTTCTCCTGAAATTCTAGAAAAACAGGTGAAGGGAATCTTTAGAATTTACGGTGAAATTAATTTTTTTTTCTTAAATATGCTGGGTTTTCTTTAAAAAAAAGTCTCGTGTAACATAGTGCATGTTTAAGAAATGAATACTTCTTTACCGATCCCATAAGAGAGAAAGAGAGAGAGAGAAAGAGAGAGAGAGAGATACATATACTTATTTCTCTTGCCAGATGAAAATTTCAAAGCGTATCGTGACGCGGCCTTGAAAAATCACTCTCATGCAGCCAAAGAGGTATTTATTTCAGCAATTAGGTCTTATTAATCACTTTTACGATGTTCATCTGTTTTATTTTATGACAAATTCTGCCAGATTAGGGAAAATACTATTATTAAACTTTGTTTAGTCAAATATTTTACGCAGCAATAAAGATATATTTAAACTACTAATTAATTATCACCCTGTCCTAAGTTTGAACTTGAACTTGGAATAGATTACCTTACAAACAATGCGAGCGAATAGCGCAGGCAATGGCCAGCGGCGCCGCGCCGCCACATACTATCAAAAGTGTTTCAATTATGTTGGATACAACAGAATTATACGACTCCGACCAAATCGTATGATTTGACCGCAGACAGACGAGCTTGTCTGTAGCAGTACAATTGTGTTGGATCGACCGAATTTTTGATAGTGTGTAATCAGCAAGTGACGGAGCGTGGATTGAATAAGTATAACTCGCGTCTAGAGACAGCCCGGAATACTTTGGCTGGCGAGAATCTTGACAGCTCTTTTCCTTGTGACTTGAAAATTTATATGTTGACCGGTCGAAGCATTTTTGTGAAACAAATTGAGGAAGCAAAATTACAATTTTTGCATTCATTGTCTTAAATACCTTGATAAAATAGTTTTTCTAAATCCTGAAGTCAGAAGTATTATAATATTTATTTCTTTTCACGCATGACCCTCCGCTTGTTTCGCCCGCTCCGGGAGCGCCATCAAACAAAACTAACCCAAGTCATGCCCAAAATGAAGATTTTGTCTTGCCACTGACGGGAATCGAACCAGGAGCATCGTATCACAACTACAACATCTAACCGCTAGACCGCTTGTTGGACCAACTGACTAGATCGTGAAGACATTCAGATAAATCCTCGAAATAGTAAACAAACCAAGTCCCGCCTACCGAACTGTGGAGGTGAATGTCAAGATGCTGGCTAGCCAAAATATCCGGGCTGTCTCTAGACTATAAAAATTAAATAGTTGCAAAAGGCGATATTTTGGGCTGACATCGTTCACCAAAGCTAAGTCTATGCGGACTGCGGTGCAGTACGGTGTCGCAGTATAGTGTGTCGCCTCGCCAGTCTTCCAATCAAATTGAAAAACGCCTTTGTACAATATTGTCGTTCGACGTCGCAGTAGAGTGAATGGCCGGCTTTAAAGTTGCAATGGTTAGCAGATTTTATGTTATAAATAGTTAAGCGGACCATCAATCCGGCAGGCTTTTGTCTCTAACCTATTCCGCTCTTACCAACGGCAGTCCACAGGGACGTGGTAGGGGTTCTAACCATATCCTAATCTTCAGATCCAACTCGGAAAGTGCAGTTCACAGGAACGTACTTCTTGAGGGATATCCGCCTAAAAAGTACTAAGGTCCAATTTACAATAGATTGGTCAAAATTCTAAGTCAAAAGTTAAATAGTTATGGGGCCTTAAAGTGCTGAGTGAAATTGAGATAAAGAACTTTAAATAATTATCTCATGATATATCTAAACCGAACCATAAAATATAGCGCAGCATCGCTCTTAATGATCTTTATTATAATACAGAGATTAAGACCTGGTCGATATAAACAATTAATTCCTTAAATTATTTATCACCATAAAGGAGGGGGTGGTAATTAGCTTTATAATTGACCACTTTAATTAGCAGATTGTATTACCATAAGTAGGTGAGGTTTTATTCATAGGGTGTGAATTGAAGCATGTATTTTAGGTATCACCTACTTTAGTAATGCAATATTTAATATGAATTAAATATGATTACTATATACATTGATGTCTAACTTCATTCGCCCCTTTATACTGAATTTAACTAATCTTTCTTATATTTCAACTGCTTTTTCGTTCACACTGATTACCTTTTTCATCTTTTGTAATTCTCTCAACTTAAATTCAGCAGGGACTTCGAATATTTGATTCGAATCTGGAGTACTGGAATAGATTTGTCTATTACAAATTTCTAACCGCCATTTTACCTCCTTCGATCTTCATCAGGAGAGACGCTACGAGTTGTATTGTCTCGAGAAAATGCGTTAAAACGCTCAAAGAGTCCTTAATTCAGTGTTGAAAAAAGGTAACACAGAGTAGAGCAGATATTTTCTAAATATCTGTGCAAACAAAGGAAAAAACTACTAAATATCTTGGCGTCAGACAGGGCTACGACTGGGTAGATGTTCTTGGCGCCAAATTTAAGCAGGCCGATGACTGGATCGATATTTCACGGTTGGTTGTTTGTAAGGCACTAAAAATAATTTTTTATTACTACTATACTAGAAAACGTCATTTTCGACCCCGAAACGTGGGAGGAAAATGGTTCTTTTCCTCCCGGGGATGATAAGTCTTTTCCTCCCTGAGAACAATAATTTGTCTCTCTCTCCCCATAAGTATTTGAATCTTCATATATCGATAGTGGTCGATCGAGGTGGGACACCCTGTATATGAAAAATAACGACGTCAGAGGTAGTAGAAAAAACTATATACATACCTCAGGAATAAAATGCTTTTCCTCCCTTGGATATTTCAACAACTATCCGCGGGAGGAAAAGCACTATTTTCCTCCCTTGGTATGTAAATAGCTATTTCCTACCGGCGCGGCGTGGCAGGGAGAACAGAGTGGGAAATTGCGCGAAAGCGGAATGAATTAGAGAGGGTAAAACCATGTTCTTCTTTATTAGACATATTTTTCTTTACATAATATTGACGGAGACAAAGATATATTATATTGAGATCGATTAATAACCATTTCCTTGACGGAGTGACAACTTGTTTTCCAGCGATTGTTGCATATAACGAAATCTATTATACGGACAATCCAGATTCGGACTAAGGAGTAACTGAAATACATTGCTTTAAAGGGACAGATTTGCTATTTACCTGGGGCGAAATAAATCTATTCGGAATTTAATTATGGCTCATTCATACTACAGACATACAGGGTGTTATTACCAAACTATTATAATAATTCTCTCAATAATAGAAGAGTGACGGCAGCTTTGTGTTTAGACCTATCCAAAGCATTCGATAGTG
>JAEQML010084447.1:0-10128 GCA_016904865.1 Pissodes strobi | reverse complement strand
AAGACAACCCCGCTCCCATAAACTTTATTAATAAAATAGTGACGTCGGCGTCGCTTGCTAGACAAAATTTAAACCAAGTCTCCCTCGAGAAGACATGCATTTGATATTAATTGGATATATTGTAAACTCTTAATTCATCTATAATCTTAAACACGCCTTTATTAGTATACAGTCTAACCGTTGTTAAGTTTGTTTGTAAATAAACTTGTTACTGTTTTTATCGATGTGTCTCCTTTATTATCTCTTCTCAACTTGACGTAGTGCGTTCCTAAATCTGAGCTACTCTCCTACGTGCTAAGTAAGGCGTGGCGTCACAGATAAAAAATACAAATCGTGACAATATTTTGAACCTTCTGCTTTATACATGTTTTTAATAAATAAATCAAGTTACAAACTGCCAAATAAATTATTTTGATTGGTATTACCTTTATTTATAATGTTTTTGAATTTAGAATACGTTACTATTTTGTATAACTTTGTTACATTGTTTTATTCATTTGAATCACGTATTAAAAATTACCTTAATCCCCCTTTGAAATATCATGTATCAAATAATAACCGGGAAATAATTTTACATCAGCTAATACTTTTTGAATCTCCCCTCATATACTGTTCGCTGCTGCAGGTAGAGTAAAAACTAATTTTTTACCGTGCTGCGGCTTTTGCGTATGATCCAAAAACATCAAACGATTTTTGCTGAGTGAATCTACTCGATATTATTTGTACTCTGCTATTACTAGAAATATTCCTAAATAAGCTATTGTTGTTTAGTTTAAAACTATATATTTTTAAATTTCTTGTTCAAAACATCTTTTTTATGAAGTAATCAAGCACATTTGTCAAACTGAATCCAGTCAAAGGAACCACCAGCCGCATTTACAAATGATGTGTCAATTACTCTTCACGCGCATAAATTTTGTAAACATACAGCGGTTCGGAGAATTTTCCATCAATTCCATAGATGAAAACATAAACAGTATACCCATCAACGCGGCTAAAAACCATAGTTTTGTATAGAAGCAGTTTATAGACTTCTGTAAGGTGAGAAATTACCGAGGAAATTATACTTTAAATGGCGAAACCGAGGGAGAAACTTCTCTTGATGAAAACATATTTTAAAGGATTGGGCATTTAATATGCGACAAAATGGGGAAGGGATATAAAGAACAAACTATTAAAACGATTTGGAATGTAACTGCCAAAATGTGTATGAAAAAGTATAAAACAGATTATGGCATTTCCTTTAATCCATTCACTCAAATTGAATTTAGAAATGCACGGGATGCCAAAAATGCTCCTACAAACATAACCCGATAAAAGAAAAGAAGGTTCAACGTTTTTGAAGAATAACAAGTTTCAGAATTTGGTGAACCATTGTAACGAAGACGAACCAAAGGGCTTACAGAACAAGATTTTCTTCTTATTTTAAAGAAGAACGGGGCAATACAGGTATGAAAACAGGCAGAATAGAATACAATCCCATATTTTGTAAAACTACCCAAGGAGGAGAGAATCCTGACGTATGTCCAATTCGCTTGTATGAAAAGTTTTTGCTCAAGTGCCAAAATAACATCTGAAAGATTTTTTCTAACGGCGAATCCTAATTGGATGAAGAGTGGCCACTGTTGCCAAAATCTCCCAGTTGGGAAAAATTAAATCGCCAAGTGGACGAAAACTGCAGCGAAAAATGCTGGTCTTGACATAATATGCAGCAGGAAAATCACTAATCATTCCTTGAGAGCAACTGCAGTCTCAAGATTAGGTGAAAGTGGAGTTGTCGCAGGAACTAATACAAATCACTGGTCATAGCAGTGCAAAATCTATTAATTAAGTCGTATATTCAAACGGACCAAGGTCACCATCAAAATATCATTGAGAGGATGAGAGATAACAATTCGTCTTCTGAAGCAATCAGACTCAGGGAAATATGCAGTCTACTTCATCAATGTATTTGACAGAAAATCTAGCAACCTCACACCAACATCATGTCGTTTATTATCAGAATTGTACATTTAATATTAATACGTTTCAGTCTTAGAATTATTGTTTGAATTTTCATTTTTGTTTCTTAAATTTCAATAAATCTTAATATTGTTAATTAAACAAGTTGTTTTTCTGGATGCAAGAAGTGGTATTTGATGCCTAAAAAGTTCCGATTTGGAAAGTTATATCCTTATATAGGAAATATTCTACCGATGCCACTCGTGCATTCAAAACAATCAGATAATTTTGCATTCATCCGTATTGTCCCATAAAACTGCATTCGGTTATTTCCATTTTTGCTTGGAATTTGAAAGAACCCTCCTCCTTCGGAGTCGGGCTCTTTCTTTCAGAGCAAAAAACTGAAATAAACTCATCCAGTTTCGTACGAAAAGTTATTGTACCCTTGACGCTAAATGCATTTTCCTTACACGTCCGGACAGTGCCTTACAGAAGCAGTGATGCCACGTTTTAAGGCTTTTAACGATTATTTCTTCAGATGATGTGAACTGCAAAAAAATACGGAACTAACCCAAACTAGCCAACGGGGCTTCACTCCTTTCGAGATAAGTACGTTCGAGCTAAATACGGGCTTTGCGTTTCGGGACATTTACAGTTAGGCGTTTTGGAATGTGTACGTTCAGGCTATATATACGGATTTAGTGTTTCGGGATATTTACGTTAAGGCGTTTCGGCAAATGTGCGGTCGGGAAAGGAAAAAATCCGCATCTTCGAAATCGCCCCGAACAGTTCTCGATATGTATTGTCGAGCTTTATATTTTCCGGACAATAATTACTGTTCGGGATATTGCAGTGTCGGGACAGATACGCACTTTCATTAGTTCAGGGTATATAGATGGCCTAAACTAAATATCGATCGATTATCGGATTGTCGCACGTTATCTAGTCAACAAACGCATTATTATTCTATAATTTGTACAATATGACGATTCAGAGCGCTGACCGCTCTTTGATATCGAAATTAATTTATTTGAATAATCAAGGGTAAGACGGCGTTAAATAACGACAGATGTTTAAAAAAAAATAATGAAATAGACGTCCAAAAAGTTATTGAAGCGCGGTCAGAGATTGGCGGTGCGTGCAACCACCGAACAACTGCCTGCATGCATTTTGAATAATTTCACAAAATTATTTTTTTAATGGAATCCTGTTTTGATTTGTCGACCGAAACTAAAGAGGAGCAACGCAAATCCTTTAGATACGGTGAACGGTTAAACTACCCGTCGGCGTCGTTTATTATTCACCGATCAAATAAGACACTTTTGTTCCCTCGTCTAGCATTTACTATCATTGTAATATTCGAAAAATTGGAAAAAATTACAAGATATTCAAATTGTATGTACCTAACGTGACACACAATTGAACCTACTTATCGGGGTGGCACCTCCGTGTAAAACGGTTCGAATTGTTTCTCAAACCGAAAAATACGGTTTTAACAATAAAACCCACCCCAACTTAAAAACCTACATCGATTTAGCATAAACCCTTCGACAAACCCTCATAATAAATTGATCGTATATACTAAGTTGAACTTTTTTATACTGTAGGTAAGTCGAAACACGAACCAAAACAACACATGGAAATCAAAAGTACCTATTCCTAAAGCGAAATACTGGGGGTTTGAGTTTGAGTGCAAATATTAATTACACTCCCAGTCTCGATAGTTCGTAACGTGTCCAGGTACCAAGAATGCTCGGCGTTACAGGTTGACTGTCTGGCTGAACAAGTATGAAGATCGGAGGAATGTTCAACTCTGCTAGGAAGACAAGAGTATTTTTTTTGCGCGAAACATTTGATTTTAAATATTCCCCCTTTTGGATTATCTTTAATTATTCCCTGTTTGTAGATTGAATAGATCCGCTGCAAAACCCGTTCGCTACTAGCCTTGTTATGACGCCTTGGACCGGCATGAGTAACAATGCACCCTGGTAAGAGCAATACAGTTTTTACCCTGATACCCTAATCGTTTAAAAGTGACTTCCGCCCAACTTCTCGTCCAAGTTTTCAGTCGTAGCTGATCCCATTTTAACGTAAGTTCGAATTTAAATTACACTTGGAAATGCGCAGAGATCATCTGGTATAGAGTAAATAGTCAAATTCAAGCCTCATCTGCGTCCACTTCCGAAAAAAAATCGAAATAGCAACACGATGGCCAATCAAATGTATATTTGATAGAGACATCCTTGGACTCTCGCCAGACATGTATCGCGTGCCACCGGACGGTCCCAAGAGGTGAGCCCCTCCCAACCGCCAAACGAAGTCCCTGTTGCGTCGTCCTCTCAAGGATAAACGCAGGGCTCGTCTGCCTTGTCACGTCCAGACCAATAAAGGTGAATTATGAGGCCCTCGAACACGCGAAATAGCCCAGTCCCCCCTCACGACCCCGTTGGGCTATTGCCAAAACATGGGTAAATTCGCTAATACATGGACACCACTCAAGCATGCACGCGACCAAGCTAGTATTTATCGGAACTGTGTTCGTTGCTGGGTGTAAAAAAAACAAGGGAGGTGCTCTGGAAATTTTATTTATATCCCAATAAAATGATAACATCATTTTTATGATGTTCGAATTCGGCCTGAATTAATTGGGTTATATAGTTTATTTAGATATACAGGGTGTTCCACGTATAAGTTCTACCCCCATTCCTCCGTCGTCATTTTTAAAGATATTCCCATAAAGTTTTTTTTTCATTTGCAAGCTTAGCTTAACTGCTTTCTAGAGGTATTGCCACATTTAAACTAAACTGATTAAAACATATTGTTTTTTCAAAAAAAATCTAAAAATTGCGCTTTTAAGCTACTTTTTAAATGGGGTGGTACTTTTTTTATTGGACGACTATAATATTGGGACTTTTTCTACCAGAATATCAAAAAAGTTTTTTCAAAAAACCATTTTTATGACCGGAATGTCCATGAAAACAGGCGCCCCCGTAGTAAGCGTAAACAGATACCAGTAATGGAATTTACTTTACCATGGTTTTACATATAAAATATTATTTTTATATGTAAAACCTTGTCAATTTTTAGAAACCTTTTGAAAAAGCAATATTTTACAATCAGTTCACTTTAAATGTGAAATGAAATTATACTACAGAGTTTATATTTGGTGCAATGCTATAAAATTGGAAAACATTCCGAATTCCTACAAAAAGACAGGTTTTCCTTAAATTTATATCGAATGATACCGCAGTCATTAGTCAGAATACCGTAATCTTACCTTTTAAAATACTATTTTCAGTTTACAATATTAAGTATGTGAAAGGCCTATCCATTTCTTAACATGACCCTTTTATGCCAATATTAGTAAAATCATATGTAAATTCGTTCATAAAATAAACAAATTAGTGTCGCGTCCGGTAAAACTGGAAACAAACAGTATTCAATTGTTTTCATTGTGAAAATTATGTCTGATGAATTTGGCCCCTCAAATTTTTTTTTTTTTCGATTTTATGGCAGTTCTTATTTTATATGAAAAACTCTATAGTTCCTTCCTATTTTTATCAATACTGTTGAAGAGGCCGAAAAGACCAAGGTTGACATTTTGGGGGACTAACTTCCCGCCACCGCGCCGCCTCAACTTGACATAAATGTGTTTCAAAAATAGACATTTATGTTCTTGATAGATTTTGAATAGTTTTCAAGTGCTTTGAGAATTAGAAAAGTGTTTTATTCAAATGAACTCAAAAACACGATAATAATTTAGCATTGGTATGGTATGGTAGAGCGGTCGCTCGGCTAGATTTGCCCTTCAACACGTCGTCCACAATTATTGATATTTTATATACATTTCTATTTTACACGAAAATTCCCATCTCTTTCGAGAACCTTAAAATATTTCAAGGGTTGAGCTTTTGTAGATTTCGGGGTTCCACAAGGGCATTTTCGAGATGTCTCAACCTTTGGCGAGTCAGTGTCTGACATTCGCAGAGTAGGTGTTCTGACGTTTCATCCATAGTTTGGCAGAATCTGCATTGTTCGTCAGTGGTTTTCCCCAGTTTCTTGAGTTGGTACCCCCAGGGGCCATGTCCAGTAAGAAGATCTACGACCAGTTTTATCTATTTTTTTTTGTAGCTTGAGAAGCTTTTTTGTGTAGTTCGGCGAGTGAGAGATGAGTCTTTTGGCCTGTCTCTGCCTAGGTGCATTGGCCCAATGTGTCTATTTCCGCCTTTTCCTCAATTTCTGAGTTCATTAATTATATGCCTTCTGGTAATGCCACAGAATGGTTCAGGCCCGCAAAAGGCAGTCTGTGCACCATTCCGTCCGAGCTGGTCAGCAGCTTCGTTGCCTTCCACACTCTCGTGCCCTGGTACCCATATTAGGGTGAGTCTGTTTCTGTTTGCCAGTTGATCTGCAGCCAGCCGACAGTCCCACACTAGCCGGGAGTTGATTGTGCTAAATTGTCCTTTTAAGGCGGCTTGACTATCTGGTAGGGTATAGATCTTCGCACCTATTAGGCCTTTTTGCCACATTCAGAGATGGCTTTATTGATAGCATTTAGTTCTCATTGAAAGATTGTGGGAGTGTTTCCTAAAGGTGCAGAGATTCGAAACCTAGATCCGTAAACTCGGGATCCCACTCCTTCTTTCATCTTTGATCCATATGTGTACCAGACAAGTGATCCCCCGTCTAGTTGTTTTAGTCTTTCCCCTGTAGTATTGCGGTCTTCGATTACCACTGAAAAAATGGAGTTTTGTTTCCATTGTATAGGTTGGTTTGGTCATCGCCTCTATGCATATGTGCAGCGGAAGGAGGTCAATTAGGGTTTCCAGAGCTGCTGTGGGGCACGTTTTCATAGCTCCTGTTATACCTAGACAGGCGAGCCTTTGTACTCTTGTTAGCGTTCGCTGTATGTTTATTTCCTTTGTTTTTACCCACAGCGCTAAGCAGGCGTATTCTTTCCAGGTGTGGGTTCCAGGCTAGTTTCCGGTCAAGAACGATGCCAAGATACTCTTTTGAAAGCTCTGCCGTTGTCCCTCACAAACTGGGTGCTTTAAGGCGCAGCCGAGCTTCCTCCTTTTTGTGAATGGGATCACTACGGTTTTGCTTGGGTTCACATTTCTGTGTACACCATGTGCTGACAACGTTGAGTGCACTTTGCATACGTTCTGCTGTCATGCTTGCCTCTTATTATTATAACTAGAACATCTGCGTAACCTTGGACTTCAAAGTCTGCTTTAGTCAGTCTTACCAGTAGATCGTTCCTTGGGGGCATCCCTTTATTACTTTGATTGTGACGGCTGTTTCTCCAATGGTCGCGGTGACTTCACGGCTGATTAGCATGGATTTTATCCATTATGTAGTGGTTGATTCCACTCCTTGCACACAGTGCAAAGCTATCTGTGAAGATTGATTGAATGTGTGGTAGTAGGTGCTCTATACCTTGTTGTAACAAGGCTGGAAAGATTCCATTTACTCCGGGGGATTTGTAGGGTTTAAAGATATGTATTGCCCATCTGATTGTGTTTTATGTAAATATTTTGTTGGCTAGACCTTTTACCCATTTTATAGGCCACTGAGCGGTTTCAATGGGCTCGTCTTCGGTTTAGCATTACACTATATCTATTTCCTAGAATCGTAATGTTTTGACTGAACCTTGCAACTAACTATTCATGCACACCTCAGAACTCTCGTGCGGGTTTGCTGGAACAGTTCCAATAAGGTTCAGTCAAAACAGCACTACTCTAGGTACGGTACCATGTTTGGGAGATGTGAATAATATGAAATTGGGGGTGAGAGTTCCAGATACATACGTGGGAGTTCCGGTCGAAAATTTGAGAGTTCTTTGAATAGTTTCAAGGTTCGATCAAAACAGCACGATCCTAGGTGCCATGGTTTAGGAGATAGACATAGTGCAATGCTAAAATATTATCGTGTTTTTGAAGTCATTTCAACAGCACTCTATTTTAAATCTCAAAGCACTTGCGAACTATTGGAGAGCCTCGAACAACTCTAAAAAAATACATATGTAAATAATGTTGGGGAGCGGCGCGAAGTTAGTACCGCTAAGAAGTGTCAATGTCGGTTTTTCCACCAGAGCTATTGATAAAAATAGTAGGGAACTATAGAACTTCTTTTATCTAAAACAAGAATTGCCATAAAATCGAAGTAAAAAACTATTTTGGGAGACAAGTTTACAGAAATGTGAAAATTTGCATTATCCAAGACCGTGTCAAAATCAAAATAATATCTGAAAACGTAGCAGCATGGTGCTCTGACTCGCGATTCCAATGTCACTCAGAGACAAAAGTAAAAACTGATACGAAAGTTAAATTTTAGTTTCAAAAATATTTCTTTGCATCGGTCGTTTTTCATGGCACTGAGTGTATTTGTGTAATAGGGAAATAAGGAATATTTGAAACGAATATAATAGTGAAAATGCGAAATAGAACGGCCTCGCAAACGGCTTACCATATATATATTTTTTTATAGCGACGCTATTTTAAGTGACCACTATATGTGACCGGCCGCCCATTACACATACTTATACGTATTTATACATATATAGGTAGTCACACTACCCATACTCGAATAACCCCAGTTTGCCATTCGGTTTTATCACACGCAACATCTTTGACTTGGAGTTACTGCCTTTAATGAATAGCTTAGCTCTGTCTTTAGGAAATAACACGAAATGGTTCTTTTTTCTTTTAAAGAATAAATATTAGCAGTTTTTTCAGTTCCATTGTATTTTATCGTTTCGTTTTCAGGTGTCCGAGAAATGTCAGGAAGCCGACTGGGAGCTCATGAAAAAGGGGTAAGTACGTCAATGTTGATTTCCTAGTGTCCTTTATGCTTGTGCAAGCAGAGTTTTCATATGAGACAGAGTGCACAAAAATATTGTAACTGCATTTGCTGCGTACCTAACCCTAGCGTCGGTTTGAAAGCGTCACAAACTGGGAAATCTTAATTTTGTGGAATATTCGCTCTTTTGATGTCGGTTTTTCTTTTGATTAATAACACTTTTTTAGGCCTATAGTCAGCAAGTCGGCCCAAAACGTTGAAATTATATAGCCACGGTTCAGGCTGTTAAATGCTTTGATCGCATCCAATTCCAGAATGTATCATTGTAAACATCTGATTGTTACTTAGCCTTTTGTAAGTGAAATGATCGATGCAAATAAGCATTTGATAGTATGTTATGTAACTTTTACGATATGTTACGCTGCTGAAGCTTTTTTCGATGTCGCTCTGTATAACGTAGGACCTACCGATCCCCTTAATGCAAGTGTGTATAGTTGCAGTCCGCATTACAGCGGTGTATGGGCGGCTGGTGACTCACCGGACGCACTGATCTGGCGCCTAGCGACTTCCTACCACATATCGAGGGCCGGCGAAAAATGGCCTATTGGGAACGTTCCTTAATTTATTTATTTTATCTGAATTCTGAAATGAATAGATAAAACAATCAGATGAGAGGTTTATTTTTTGGTCTGTTCGTGGGAAAGTCAAAAGATAAAATGTTCATCTATTAAAGCAAACTTTTAAAGAAGCTGGGCATCTTGAAAACGGTTTGAACAATTTTGATGCGGTTTCAAACGTTCAAAGGTTATTTTACCATTAATCAGCCGCTTTGTGGTCAAACAAAGAAGAAAGAAAACCATGCAAAAAGAAAAATTTTAATTTGCCTCTTTCTTACGTCTGTTTTGGCAAAGGGCTTCAAAGTAGATGCCAACAAAGATTGCTAAGATACGCGAGCTTAGTTAGAAATACATGCCATGAACTGTCAGCAACTTTCGAAATTGTTGCACAGGCAAAATGGGGTGTTGCAGTTGTGCGTTTTAAATTTGTCTGCAAAATTATATTATAATTGTTTTGACTTAAATAAAAACTATCGTCCAGCCTTAGGGCTGTCGGCAGGTGTTGTACTGACAGCCAATTAAATAACAGCCGAATCTCTACCCGACACCCAAATCATTTTATGACATACAGAAAAACAACCCTCTCGAACGTCTTACCCCAATGCTTTTTTAAGCGACCCTGATCGTTTTATTGACAGAGCAGCCTTGTGAAAACACACAACTCGACCGTCTAAGATCAACAACCCCTCGCAAAAAACGACGAAAAAAATAGGAACACATTAAACTAGCCTTCAATGGTTCAACGACATCCGCTTTATAGTATTTTTTT
>JAEQML010084446.1:0-10128 GCA_016904865.1 Pissodes strobi | reverse complement strand
AACCTATAAGAGTATTTGCAATAAATAAAGCATTTTGTTTTAAATAATTAGGGTTGTTAGAAGTTTGCGGTCACTGAGATCGCACTACGGTAAAGACGTAAGTTAAGTAAGAGTTTCTGCACCAGCGTGGTTAAGAGTTAATGTTACTTATTACTGTATATGCAAATGTATACCTTGTGATTAGCATTAGAATCAAGATCAGTCACGACATAGCATATTATAATATGTTATATATGCAGTGGTCACGGTCAGAGATTCTTAACTGACATTTTTGCGGACTACTGCCTAGTGATCCGTGCTGTAAAGAAAAGTTTCAGTTAAATAATTATATCAAAGGTTTTGAAAATATCCGATATTAACTGGGCACTAACATTTTGTAGACATCTGGTATATGAAATATCAGATGTTTACAAAATATAGAGGAAGTTATGAGAAATATATTTCATGATCTGATCAATGTGGTAATGTCGGATCTTATTCATTCCGTTCAGCTAAAAAATTCCTGTATAGCATCTTAAACAAACATTAAAAGGTCCTTTTATTTTGCCATTGAAAATTTACAACCATCTTTCTGAATTGTTAAAACAGACAATGAAACTAACAATTTTCGAACCTAAATTGACATCCGTACTTATTAGCATAATTGCTAATTACTTTATTAGGGTGATAGTACCGTATTACAATTATTATACTTTCGTTTAATTTTTATCTTTTCTGTGTTGCTCAGCATTTGGTTGGCATTGTTTTTGTGTACTAGTCAACCTGCTACTTGACAGTCCCAGTAAGTTTTGTAAAATTTAGACTGAAGTATAATAAGATAAATAATTAAATAAATGCCACGGAGGAATAAAACCTGTTGTACTATATTATTATATATTATGTTTTGTATAATATATGATGATACTTATTTTATTAGTAAGATACACAATGTTAATAGATTGGAAAAAATGGAGCCACTGCTCTGATTAAATAAATATTGCATTTCTGATGAAAACTAACTTTGAATTACATTTTTAGAATTCCTAGATCTATTGGAATTAGAATGATGCAATATCTGTCAAATGTCTATTCGTTAATGCTTTGACTAACTGTATCTATACACACTGAAACATACATGGCGTTTAAAGCCAAATTAGCTCTGCAATATTATTCAACCGAGTGAATTTCAAATTCTGTAGAGATTTAATAGGTATTTAAATAATTAATCTCTACTTTTTTAGTTACTAAAAGTTGCTGTGTTACTGTCCTGAATTGTATATGAATGATTTGAGGAAGTGTCTCACTGAATAGACACTTGTTGTTCAAACGATAAAGGTAATGCCATAATAAAGAAATCGCATGATTGTTAAATTAGAATGAGAATATTGAGAATGTATAAAAAGGTTGTTCAAGGTAAGGTAAGACTTGCCTGGTGTATTTGCAGGAACAGGGAGTTTGCAAATCGAAATCTGATCTTATTTATGTAACAAAAACGGAACAACATTAACTTAACTTTTCTTGTCCATTCTGCCCCCAAAGTATTCTTTTGAACACATTATAAAGGTAGTTCGAATATTTCTATGGTACGTGTTTGCTTAAATATCATAGTTTGATAAATTTGGGACAAATTATTAACTTTTGTGCTTTTAATTGCTGTCCCTACTTAGGAGTCCAGCCAGTCCTAATATATTTTTATAATCCTTAAGGTCGTTATAGTCAAAAGCGATCTTATTGTCCGGGTTCAAAGTTTCAGTAAAAACTTCACTCGTGGCAGATTTTGCAGGTAAAATCTGTCAAAGGAATGACATTTAATGAAAAATGTGACCTTTGGACGCATTTAAAGATCCTTTACACAAATAGTGCACTATGGAAAAATCGACCTCTCCTATTGGTCGATCCATCTCGTATTACGATATGTCTGCGTGATGCAATCGATTTCTGTCGAGAGCTCTTGTGGTGTAGAGGTTTAGATCGTTGGGTCTCACCTGGAAAACGCGGGTTCGCACCCGGTTGCTTTTTTTTATTATTTTTTTAAAGATTATGTTTCTAAACAGCTTTTTTTCTTGATTTTGAGTATGTCTTGGGTTAGATTGGGTTAGCACCTGGTTAGTTTCCTTTTCTTGAGCCCCCGTAGCGAGCGAAGCGAGCGGAGGGCCATGCGGATCGACCAATGGGAAAGGCCGATTTTTATATAGTGCACTATTTGTGTAAAGGATCTTATAATGCCCTTTGGACACCGGATCTGACCATGATACAATAAACGGAAGGTATGATACCTAACCGCCTCAAATTCGTTCGCTCCGCGCATTGACGTCGTTGCGTGATTGGCTTCTATTGAAATGCATACGTTTATAGGCACATAATCATTATGTTTTACCTATTTTCTCTATTTTTTAAGAAAATTTGTGTCCTGGGTGAAATTAAAAACTAATTATTACATATTGATACTATAAAAATACTAATAAAAAAAAATAATATTCAACATAACTTTTATGATGAATGGATCAAAATAGTTGTATTAAAAACAGCATCTTTTGAGAAACGTAATAAACTTTTCATAATACCTCTCTGAAAACTATCATTTTCGATGTCTCTGTAGAGCAAAGAAAGTAAGTCTTTTCGGTCTGGGCACGGGAAAAATTTTCCCGGTCTCTAATTAGGGAGCGGGAAAAGTTTTCCCGTTCCCTGATTTTAAGTGCTAAATTTAGCCACAGAATAAGGATAAAGTATAATAAATTGGGTTAAAATTATACAGCGATGCAGTCTACAAGATTAATCTAGTACATTTTAGCGTCAACAGTCTAATTTTAAGTAAAATTATTTTATTTATTCTGACATTACTTGTCACAAATACTTCAAAATTAGCTGCCTATTCAATTACAACAAAGCATATAAACGCATTTCCATAGCAGCGCTTGATGAATATTAGTTAAATACCTGTCTTGCTTGTCTTGCAAGTTTGACGTTTGCTTTCATGTGAATACAAAATGTATTAGGACATGATTTTGGATACGTAAAATTATAATAATTTTATGTTTATGTCTTGATTTCAGAGAAGTATTATGAAAAATATCGTTCATTACACGTCCAGAAACAGCTTTTCCTGTGCTTGCACGACTTCCGGTGTTCGGCTACGCCTCACACCAGAAACTGTCGTGCTCACACCGGAAAAGCCTAGTTTCCGGACTGGTAATGAAATATACTATTTACTTTTATCTAAAAAACGTTTATTAAGTATTGGCCAATTGACAGCAAAAAAAAGGAAATCGAGAATAATATTTTTAATTTTAGTCATCTTTCTTTTTTTAGAAATTGTTAAATTTATCAAATCCTGATGGTAGTAAGACCATTAGAGATGGAGTAAAATTAATTTCACATTCCTATCTTAACTTTTCAAGAGCTATCTGACGGTACTAATTAGCAGGTGGTACCATGGGTACAAAATCTGGTACATCGGTAGGTGCCACTGGCAGGTGGTACCATTGGTACCAAATCTGGTACCACGGTAGGTGCCAATGGCAGGTGGTACCATGGGTACCAAATCTGGTACCTCTGTAGGTACCATCAGTTAGCACCATCAGATAGATCTTGGAAAGTTAAGATAGGAATGTGGAATTAATTTTACTCCATCTTTAATGGTCTTCCTGCTACCAATGTGAAAAGAAGCCACAGTACTGATTTTCAACTGTTTATAGCTGTGAAACTACTAACTCTAGAGGTATAACATCATACATCAAATTTAATATGCTTAGAATTTTAAGTAGAATTCAAAAATGTAATAAAATATAGGTTGTTTCAATTAAAAAAGTGTAACTTTCTTTGACCACCCTGTATATAAAAAAGTAAAGATTTAAAAATACAAAAAAGTAAAGATCGTTTTACTAGGAACAACTTTTGTTTTTAATTTTTGTTGCAACCATCGTAGACTTCGAGATAAGGTATAAGCCCGTCTTAACCGGGCCACCCTGTACATAGTCATCTTTCTCAAAATGTTTTGAGCAAATACGTGCAGAAGTTTTATTAAATTTATCCTTGCGAAAACACAGGTGAACCCATTTACTACACATATTTTGTCTTTGGGAAAAGTGAAACACCTTATATTCCTATCAAAGTTTTTGCCTTGGTAATCCACCTTACATCCGTCCACAGCACACCTCATAATTAAACGTTTTTTAATTAAAAATACCAACAAACATCGTCTAAGGAACAGTAACGCCAACAAAATTTAAATCTAAAACATAGGAATCTCAAATGCAAAGCACACGTTCGTTCATGTTGTGATCTTGTAATTATCTTAATAATAATTATAATATGATATAGTATATCATATTCAATATTATGTACTGTTGTGAATAATAAAAAATAGAATCAGCAAGTGTCTTAAGATTTGTGCGATACTTTTGAATTAATTTTTAAAATAATTGAACACTTTTCCAAAAAAGTATTTTTTTGCTTTGAAAAATTAGAATTTGATATAGTCAGATCCGGTCTTATCGACCATTTACCAAGTTTGATAGCCTGTAAAATCTAAACGGCTAAAGATAGAGCAAAATGGTTTGCACTTTCCTGTCTTGGTATTTCATAAGCTATCGTTTGACACTAACTTTAGATTTAAGATTTTGGTTAAATAAAAAAATTTTGTGTTAAACGATAGCTTATGAAAAACCAAGATAGGGAAGTGCAAACCACTTTGCTCTATCTTTAGCCGTTTAGATTTCACCAGGCAATATGCCGTTTAGAAAGTTTTAAAATTACGGGTATCCAATGGTGATATCCAGGTTAGAATCCGACGTTTCGTCTTTAAGGGGTCATCACCAACTTCCTTTTTTTAAATACGACCTTTATTTTTTTTATCGTTTTTCATATGATATTAGTGTTAATAAAAATATGTCTTTATAATATTTTTTTATTTTTTTTTTAATTTCTATTTTTACCTCATTATTTTGACTTGGGGTAGAAAGTAAGCAAACCTGTTTATTTAATTTTACTACTTTTTTTTATTAAAAGTAATGGTTCCTATTCTCCACTTAACACATAAAACGAAATAAAATATTTTTATAGAATATAGAAATTTCAAAAGTAACTTAAAATATTTTAAACTACGCCAAAGCATAATAACTAATTAAAAAAAATAAAAAAATAATAATAAAAAAATTTAAAACACATCTTATTAAGGCCAACATCATATGAAAAACACTAAAAAGAATTAAAGTTCGTATTTAGAACTAGAAAGTTGACGATGATTCCTTGAAGACGAGTCGTCGCGTCGCGTCGGATGCCAAACTGGATACCGCAATTGCATAGGGCGGAAAAAGTGGCAATGTAAAGTGCAATTAATTTTGAAATCCGTTTTTAAATAAGTAAGCCTAGGAAAACAACAAAACGATTTTAAAATTTTTTTCCAGATATCTCCGGAAATACTTGAAATTTTAAAACTCTAAACAATATATTGTTAGGCACCTGAATTTGCAATTTTTAGCTAATTTTACCTACACTCTATCTCGTACGGTTTTAGAGTTCCTCATACATAGACAAGAGATAAGTTGAATGGATATCAAACAGGAGAATCTATTGCATGCTAAAATTATAGGTTGCCCCAATTACAAAAGTTAAAATTATGTTGCTCCGCTTTTATGATACACCCATGATAATTAGAATTATTTTTAAGAAGTGCCCCTTCGACAACCTAGAAACATTTTTTTCTATTTATAATATCTCACAAGATATCAACGAATCATGGGCGTAGACGGGATTTATTCCCAAGGGGGGCGAACCGTAGATAAGGCCGCAGTGGGAGCCGTAGGAGGAGGCTATGCCGCCGAAGGCGGAAAATTTTGGGGGTGCCACGCCTAATTTTTACCCAAAAGTCGTTAAAATCGTTAAAATAACAACGACATAGCATGTTGAAAAATGAGTCGGTTAAATTCCCCGGGGGGGCCCCCGCCCCCCCTCCCCCCCCCCCCCCCCCCCGCCCATGCAACGAATACGTACTACTACCACTAACTGCTAAATGAATATAGGACAATTTTTCAGCATATGCTTTAACTTCCGTTCAGCTTTTATTTGAAAAGTCATAACACACTTTAACTTACATATTCAGAAAGCTCTCAACTGAGATATCAGAGTTGGACCTCAAAAATAACAAAAGTGCATCGGAGCATCACTTTTTGATACCTGGCTCTGTGTTTTTTAAATATAACACCCTTTATATTACTTGTATTTCAAAATACTTATTTTTCCTATAGGGGCCATATACGGAATATCATTTTGTTTTTGTGTTCTTTTTTTTTTGTTTTTTAAAGGAAGTGTTTGATTATTTTTTAAAAAATGCGAACATTTGCATATTGGGATTCTTAAAAATAATCTTTAAAAAAGAAGAATTTTGTACCTAATGCGGAATGCGTACCTAACAAATATGGTATATTCCAAGATTCTAATATGGAATCGTGTAGTCTGTTTTAAAATAAAAAAGTATACATTTTCAAACAAATATTTTTCACTTTATAAACCTAATTATCAAAAGAAAGGTTAATTTCCGATAAATTTTAAACAAGAAGAACATTAAAGAACATAAAATACAAATACTGTATTTTCTAAAGTATCGGGATAAAATGCATATTGGCAAAACAAACTAATTTCACAAATGAAAATATCAGTTTCACATCCCGAACAGTCGATATCGCACTCCCTCTTTGCATAAAATGCATTGAATATACTTCTCTCCCTTCTATCCTATAAATACTGTCCATTGAAATATAAACAGGTAGTACTGTCCTGCTGCGGTTTGTCTGCTCCAAGGTCCTCCATGCCATCATCATCATCCTCAAAAGATATGCCTTTGGCACTAACAGATTCTGACGCAGAGGAGGAACCATGACTAATAGCTTTCTTCTTTGAAGCACTTGTTTGACGTAGATGAAGGCCGGTAAAGGATGGTCATCTGATGATACCGCCAACACTTTACGCTTCACTGTTTTGGCTTTTTTTGGAGAGACTGAATTCATTAAGTATTTAACTCATCTTTAAATGAAGATGAAGTTGTGATTGCGGCATTTCCAGGCACCCTTCCTTTTCAACATCCCTTCTTTACCTGTAAGGTTGGCACCGGTAAAATCTTGTCGGGTCCCAGAAATTTCCTTGCTTCTTCACTATTGCCGAAAATATTTTCAGCTGCGGCGACTCTCTCCTCTTCAATACTGTCTTGTACAACAAGAAAATTGCTATCTGCAAAGACATGGCGATTTGGTGGAAATATCCTAGTTGTTTTAAAAGCGTTGACTTCAATTGCCTCGGTTTGCAACTTTAGTTGCCCCATTTCAAATAGTTTAGCAACATCAAAGTGCGTGACTGCCCTTTGATTCGATCTTAGAAATAATCTCAACTAATGGGCTTTTAAAGTTTCGATTAACGTTTTATCCAACGGTTGCATGTGATGTGTGAAATGAGAGGGCAAGCACACTATTTGAACACAATTCTGCCTTGCCACATTTTCCATTTCCAAATTGCGACAGCAAGTACGGTGTCCACCTAACCTAACACTAGCAACACACGATCGTTTTCTGATGGTTTCACCTTCTCAATAAAATGTAGGAACCACTGAGTAAATATGTGGGGTTAAATCTACTGGCAAGAGTGACAAACAAATTTTTGAGCGAAAGTGCAGTGGGGGCACCCTTTTCAAATAGAACCTTAGCATTTTTCCTGTTGAACATCAGAAATAGTTGAAAAAAAAACTTCTTCCTACACTCATACACAAGACTACCGTAACTAAGGAACCTCTTGCTGTAGATTTTAAGGCTCCAACCCGATTCATTTCTCTAAGCGCAAGAACCTATCGAATTTTGGACTGAATATATTGGTCATCCACGTTGAAGACTGTTGTGTTTTTCAAATTCTGCCCCCAAAATATTAAAAAACTGGCAAATGTTTTCTTTATTAAAGCCTTTGGCTTTATGGATTGACGTCCAAGTTCGTTTTCGGATGGAAATTATATCCCTCTGTTGCCTTAAGAACAGATTTTCCATCAGAAAACCAACCGGGATGCATCAACAATATTCATCCTGTTGTGGTAAAACCGCGGATATTCATAATTTTGTTTCAACAGCCTGGACTTATGTTGCAACTCGCTTAGTTGATAGACGGAACACGTACATTTAATGTATCTGCCGATTTTATGTACCCCATCTCGCTGCTTTGCACAACTTCGATTGCACGAACCATGCCTTGCTTCCTCCATTTTCTTCCGACACATGGTATTTTTCTGTAAAAAAATACATACCTCAAATATTTTATGATGTCGCGTGAAAACAAATGGCACTCGAAATAACAACAGGTGCGTTCAAGGATTTATAAACGACTGTCAGCAGTCGTATCAGAAGAGTCTACGTACATTCATGAAAATCAATGATAAGCTTTACGTGTAGTATATGCAACTAACGTCACATCTTGGAAAAGGCTTTTAATTTTCGGTGAATTGCTTTCAGCAGGTCTGGTAGTCCAATGGTTAGACACTGTGCTTGTGATACAGCCACATGGGTCGATTCCTGTCAGTTGCGAGACATATTTTTAAATTTTCTTCTTAGGTTATGCTTGTTTCTTTTTCAAAATGTGAGTTAGCTTTGGATGGTTGCGTCTATGGAGCGAGGGAAGCGAGCGGAGGGCCCTGCGCAAAGTGAACTGTTAGACTTTCTAAAATGGTAAACAAACGCTAAATGCCGATTGCATATATTACATGTGCAGACTTTTATCATTCCTTCAAGAAATGACGTGTACAAAACAAATCTCTAGCAAAAACAATATTTAATACAATGGAACTATGTATTATATTTCTAGATACCCCGTACAAACTCATAATAATTTGCATCTTATATGTCAGTTTAACACAATTTACCATATTGAGAGATACAATTACTGTTCCTTTATTTGTTGATACAAGATGTCAATGTTGGGGAGCTGTTATAATAACTTACGTTTTTAGCGGGATTAAGTACGGTCTATTAGCCAGCCATCCCCAAGTTGAACGTTCCTTAGAATAAAATAATTATTATAATGAAATTTAGGCAACCAATTAGCCCTCGGAGGTATGTGTGGTGGTACACCATCTTGCTACTAGATTAAGTCATGATAATTAGGGATATTTTGTTATTCATTTCGGTGATTTCGATTTCCAAGGAATATTTGTATCTTTTCTCAGAGTGAGCGAGCCTCAAGAAATAACTGATCCTAGAACACAGATTACTAACCAATAGGCCATATCAGAAGTTTTTTTACCGTTTAATACTCATGAGAATTTCTTGTAATCTCGTAGCCCAGTATATTTGGTTTTATCTCTTGAACATTCGAGTGCAGATAATAGTGACCTCATAAGTAAAAATTATTTTTACTACAAATTTGTAATAGCTGTTGCATACGGCTTTATATAAGCCCTTAAACTGATGGATGAATTTTATAAAGAAAATATCTTATTTCATTTAAACCTTCTGTTAAAATGACCTTCTGAATGAAAATGAAACCGAAAAGAGTCCCTAAAATTTAAAATAATACTTAATATTTATCATCAGAGACGGAATTATTAAAAACAGTCGCATGTTAAAACCATACGATATGTTCATAATTAAATAAATTAATACCTGTAAGATAAAAACCACCATAATATGTAAATCATATAGCAGTTGTATATAAGCACGTTTAATGTATAGTTACTAAAATATTGTCAAGGATTTTAGGATTGAAAAATTATGTGAAACTATTTTTGAAACAGGCATTATTTATTTTCGCAACAGAATTAATTATACCAGATGTTAATACCCAACTATAGCAAAGTTTACGTAGACTTTGACTATAGTGTGTTCTGTGGTCGTCCATACGCGTTGGTAAACGTTTTACCCCTATAGTCCTTTTGCATAGCTGATGAGCTTTTATTACTCTATAGTTTACATTTATGATCCTTTTAAATCCATGTAGTCTTTTGCATTGCTACTGAGGCAGAGATATTAAAGACACAGATTATAAATGGCGACATTCGTTCAAAGAAAAGAAGTTCTTATAATTCTCCACTATCAGTGAGTGAAAAAGTTATTATTTTATATGTACACGATTGCATAAAACAGGATTACCTTAGTTTTACTGTACAATAAATTGTTGAACGAT
>JAEQML010084445.1:0-10128 GCA_016904865.1 Pissodes strobi | reverse complement strand
TGTGGAGAATTCCATAACGAATAAACAGAAGATTGCCACAAACATTCTTGGAGAAACTTCCATGGAAATTAATGCCACACAGAAAACTTCGTTGTCAGCCGGGGTCAATATCACTATTGTGTTTGAATTGTGTTATTATTATCTATAATTAATGTTTTGTATTCACATATAATAAAATTGAATAAAATAAAAAATCTTCATTAACATGTGGTACATCAAATTTAACGACAATGAAGAGGTAGTTCAAGAAGTTTAGTTTAAAAAATAACCTGTATGTTTCTTAATTTATGGCGAAATGTGCTTTCCATCACCAGTTGCAAAATATGCTACTTTTCGTAACTAGTTACGAAAAGTAGGATGTTTCAAAAAGTCAAAGAGTTTAGAAAAGTGTCACTTTATATGTCAAAATTAGAAAAAGAAATTTTTGTAATTAAAGTATGCCGGCACACATGATATTGTAGGGCATTATGACACACATCAGTTTGGCAATTAAACCAACTAATCAACACATTAAAATGGCAGGAAAAATACTAGGCATTAAATTTAAGTGAGGTAAAAAACGAATATTTTACTAATTATTGAATGATATATTTGAAACAAATAGGACGTCTTGAAAAATACAAATTAAAGCACTAAAAACTAAAAATTGATCTGTATTCACCGATTTTCAGGGCCGGCCAAAGAATAAAAGTTAAAGACGCATTAAAATTATAATTTTTTTAATGCAAATCTACGTTCCAAAGGAAATTTGGCTTTTAAGAAATGACAGCATTACATTTTCAAGTAGAAAATAATGAAACTACATAACCTGATTTTCCGATGTCACAATATACTGATATATTACAAAAGACCAAGAAATTGAAAATATTTTAGCAACTCGAAGTTCTTGAGCGATATGCGGAAAGATGTTTTCCAAAACAAGCTGTACCGAAACACATTACACATCCGGGCACATCAGCACAACAGCTTTCTGATCCTAGGCCATCAACACCACAGCTTTCCGAACCAGGAACGCACAACAGTTTCTCAACCCGGGAATATCGGCCCTTTAAACAGGGAATATACCGGGGATACAGCTTTCCAAACCAAATACATCGGCACAACACCTTCCAACAAAATCAAAAAGGATGCCAACTTCAATCAAAAGTTCAGCGTTTCAAGTCACGAGCAAGAGAAATGATGAATCTGTAGACAAAAGGTGTGTTATTAAAAGAACTATCAAACAAGAAACCGCGAAAAAGGTTTCATGAATTGAAAGCCTGAAATCTGAATAGCTGCAAAATACTGTTTATACTCGACGCGCCGAACAGATTCACCAATCGCGGAAACAATTCGTCTTATTTTATGATTGAATCGACCCAATGTTTTGTTTTTCATTTCGATTTTTCTTATCCATAATACAAAAAATAAAAATAGAGTGTGTTAATCAAATTTCCTATGTTTGGAATCAATGGAATCATAAAATAAGAAGAATTATTGTATCCGTGTTTTCCGTGTTTGGTGAATCTGTTCGGCGCGTCGAGTATAGCATCTCATTTCAAGTATTTTATGGGAAGCTAGTATTGGAAAATACGATTACAGACCTCCTTCTATGGTTCATAGTCCATACACATCTGGTTTAAATTACAAGTTTCTATTAACACCCATACCTCAACCACCAATATACGAAATACCATTTACATATGATGATGTTTCATCTTTATCAAATAATCAAAATGAAATAGCAGTCATATCCGATGAATGTTCAAATCAATCCAGCAACTTCTTTCGAACAAGACCCATTCCTTTTTCATCATTTAATCAATCAACCAATCGATTGCACCATGCGGCAGCTTTCACCACTATTATCAACAGACTGTTAGTTCCCCATCCATTATTACATAAGAAAAAAACGCAGATAAGAACTCGGCTGAACCACATGACCATATATTTTCAATAATTGAAGAAGCCATTGGGTATACCGTCATTAAAAATACATAATTGCTTATTATATTATTATCTTTAACACTCTTAGTTTATTATTTTTGTTCTATTTTCCATCTTTGCATAAGGGAATTTATGTCGTTTTTTTTCTTAAAGTATAAAAATAAAATTTGTTAATCGTCAATTAAAAGTAAAGTTAGCTATTATACAAATAAATAATTTGTTTTGATTCTTACCCATTAGTTTTCTAAAAAACGGGCAAAACATTTTATTTTTATTTTTACTATAGTCAGGCATTAATTGATATTATTAACTTTAGTCACTGCGAAACTTCTACAGTTGCTTTACAAACATCTGGCACAAATTTTGAAATGGATTGAGTTGATATTTTAAATAGTTCGATCAAGGGGTGGTGAGAATCGCCCGTTGCTAAAAATCGTAGGTGATAAATAAACGCTCTACTGCCGATATTGAAGCTCTGTAATTGGCCTCAGATTTTTAAATAATTGATTCAATACGGCACAATAGCCATCTCAGATCTGCCATTCAAATTTATAAAAAAATGTGAATATGGCCATCGGTGATTTGCCCAGATCATTTAGAAGTTGTCATGTTGATTCTTCTCTTGAAGGTTGGGACGTATCTAAAACGTATGCTTTCTTTTTTTCTTGTGCAAAATAATGCATGCTGCTGTTAGCTCAATATTTTCTCCGTCGGATGATATTTAAAAGCAAAAATAAAAACTTGTCAGAATAGCCCGGCTAGCGAAACCATGTTTTTTTTGGAGACATACTTTGCTTCATTTACCCGGTCTAGGGGTTCGCGAGACTATGGTCTCGGTCTCGGTCTTGTCTCGGTCTCGGTCTCGAAAACGAGACCGAGACCGAGATCGAGACCTGGAAATTAGAATCGAGACCGAGACCGAGACTTACCTATCGAGACCGAGACCAAGACCGAGACTAAGGTAACGAGACTCTCGGTCTCGGTCTCGGTCTCGGTCTCGAAAAATATTTTTTTTGTTGAATTTTCAAAACATATTTTTCTGAAAGAATCAAATTTTTATGCATGTTATTGGCAATTTATGCCAACGTGGTCCAATCAACCAAAAAATTGAAAAATCGTGCAAATCCGGATATAACGCTTGTTTATTTTAAGTTGGGCTGTTTCTTTCTAAGATTCTAGAAGAAAGGTACTGTTATGTACATAATATGTAATTATGTAGATAACTTATTTTGAGCCATTTCCAAGCAATAAACAGCTATGAGTTTTCACAATTTTCGTAATATCTACAAGGTAATAAAACATCGCGTATCCATTAAAACAACTGGATATCTGCTTCTGGTACAACCGTGTCAGATTAGTATATTAAAAGATGAATGGCCACCCTTGACCATATCCACTTATACAGTATATACCGTATACCTATACAGAGTGTCACAAAATTAGTGGACGAAGCATTAGCCCTGTAGTTATTGGTAAAAAAAAAACCTTAAATTTTTTCTATAAACATAATATCGGGAAACGCCCCCTACGAGAGCTAGGGCCTCTTAAAGGTGGGCCTCTAAAGATGTCTATTTTCTAATTATTTCCAAAATTCTGTAAAATAGAGTTTTAAAATTTTGGAATTCCCCTAAGTACACTAAGTTTAATATTTAGAATTCGGAAATGGAATAAGAAATAGAAAATTTTAGTCAGGTCAGGTGCTTAACATTTTGGAAGTGAATATAAAAAATTAACGTCAACTTTTTTGTGGGCTATTTCTTTATTTTCTTCACAAGTTTTGAAAATTTTATTTTTTTTTTTTGGTAGAAAAGTGCCTCTTATTTCGTATCATTAGGACGCAGGGTTTTGAGAAAAACGGATTATAAATGTATTCCGACTGCCAAAAACGGGTGTAAATTGAATGCTATGGTTTATCAAATTTTGAAAATCTGTCATAATTTTTTTCTGAAACAAGTATTTTTACTATTTATAATAAGAAGAAGTTTTGTAACGTCAAAAGGAATTTTTGGGGAATATTAAAAATTATAACCTTCATTTTACACCCGTTTTTGGCAGTCAGTATACTTTAAAATCCGTTTTTCTCAAGAACGCTGCGTGTCCTAGCGAAGCAAACTAAGAGGCACTTTTTTGCGAAAAAAAATCAAATTTTCAAAATTTGAAGAAAAAATATATAAAAAGTTAGTCCAAAAAAAAGTTAATTTTTAGATTCACCCCCTAAAATGTTCGCACCTGACTAAAATTTGTTATTTTTAATTCTATTTTTGAATACAAAATATTAAAGTTAGTAGAATCCCAAAATTTTAAAACTCTATTTTACACCGTTTCGGAAATAGTTGAAGAAAACCATATTCAGGGGCCCATTTTTAAGAGGCTCTAGCTCTCTTCCCGATATATATTTATAAAAAAAAAAATGTTATTTTTGACCGATAAATACATGGTTGATGTTTCGACCACTAATTTTGCGACACCCTGTATACCGTTAAATTTTAAGAGTTTTCAAAATAAATATTTCCATATAATGCAGAATGTTTGAAAATGACATCACTTTGTATGACTACGCTGCAACTGATAAGAAATATAAAAAATAAGAAGAAAAATCCCTATCACATACCTACCTCCATTAGAGGTAAGCATTTTTATATCAAAACAACAATTTAGAAACTAACATGAAATATATTAAAATATTATTAGGTACCTATTTAAGTTAACTATTATTATCCAAACAACTGTTGCAAACAAAAAATGTAAAATTATTTAAGAAATTTATCCCTAATATCACATCTACACCAAGAACTGATACACAAAAGACACTTATTAGATGTTTCATTTAACTTAACATTCCGAAGTAACGTTTGTGTTATTAACGAAATAAAACAGTAAATTATTTAATTACTTTTTATTTGCTCAAACCGAGACCGAGACCAAACCGAGACAAGACCGAGACCGAGACCGAGACCAAGGTAGTCTCGGTCTCGGTCTCGAGCTTCGAGACCCGAGACCGAGACTAAATTTTTTCTTCGAGACCAAGACCGAGACTTGCCAGGTCTCGGTCTCGGTCTCGGTCTCGCGAACCCCTAACCCGGTCAGCAGCTAACCCAAACTAACCCAAACTGAGACATTTTTTTCCTTTCTTGTTGCTCTGCTAGAGATGAAATATTTATATTGCTTCTTTTTTCTACATTTTCGGACTAACGGCACATACAGAAACTAAAAAATTGATCTTTATGCTTTCGTGAATATGCACCTAAACACTGACAACAAAGTTTCATAAGTTTAAAACTTGCTGCCCCAATTAAAGTACGGTAATAGTATATTATTTTATATGGAGGAAAAGTGATACTTTTCATGGCGCGCTCGTGTTTAACAGCCGAACGGAGTGAGGCTGGTAATAGAGAGCAAGCCATGAAAAGTAACTTTTCCTCCAAATAAAATATGCTGTTTTTTCTTCAAATGTCGACAAATTAATGCAAAAACATCTCTTTTTAATAGTAATAATATCTAATAATTATTAAAGATAAATGGGTTCGCAAGGCGGCTTAGACCACGGTCGTAGGTGGCCTTGCGTAGACCAGTGTCGATGAATTTAACATAAAGCTGTCAGTGGACACTGTCAACAATAATTATTTTTTTAAGATGGCGTCTCCGATTGCGTTTTAATTCCGTATTGATAAGCAGTTATTGAGTAAGTTCGATTAAATAATAACCAATTTGTTCCTAAATTAGTGATTTTTAGAAATGCAGTCACAAATTGAGTGATAAATACAAATTGTAGTTTAATAAATCTTGAGTTGTTGACGCTTATTTTGTTGTCTGTTTGTATTGTATCTATGTTGCTATGACAACACTTTTACCTCCGCCGGCGGAAAAGTGAAAAGTAAAGCTCCGGCGGAGGAAAAACGAAACTTCACGGCCGCCTACACAGTCGAGTAATGACGGATTTACTGACGTTTGAAGAAAAAATTATTTTCGAAATATTCCCCTGGATTACTGATTATTTACAATCATCGCGAAGTGGCTACACAAAAATTAAATAAATGCAAAGTAAGGGAGCTTCCATTCCTATAAGACTGTAAGTAGTTCCAGGAACTTTTGTTTTTAATTAATAAGAGTTAATAAACAGGTATAATTAGTTTTAAGATCTGTGTAACTGAATATGGCATATTTTAAAGTAATTTGGATCATTAATTGGAAGGCCCTTGGATCTAATGTTATTAGTTTCTACTAACTCAGCTATGTACTCTGTTTTAATTATATTCTTAACTATTCCTCATCTGACTGAGAACATCCATTTTTAATACCTTTTCTAGAAGTTAGTCAGCACACTGATATTGATAAATAATTGAGATAAATCAGCTTCATACTATGGCCAAAAAAAGGAAAAAATTACGCTTTTGGCGAATTTTTGGGTTTTCACATATACATTGCTAGTACGAGGCTAGTACTTAATAGATCTACTTTTTTGGATTTGTGTTTGTAAATTCGGTTTCTTCACTTTACATTTCGCCCATTGGCAATGGTATGCAAATTCCCTGAATACATTTAGTGCTGCCTGAAAAGAACTGAAACCTTCAAATATTCGAATGTGGTTTCTTTGTTTCACACAGATTCGATTTTGGAACGTTTAATTTGGTTCTGATTGGTGGGTTAACGTCACTTTTACTTTATCTACGGTGAAGTGAATTTACCCCAACATATTCTGTGTTTGTGAAGCGGACTAGCCCGCATTCCGTTCCCGTCGGTGGCAAGACATGTTTTATTTTTATTTTTTTTAAAGTTATGTTTGTTTCCTTTTGTAAATTTGGGTAAGTTTGAGTTAGTTTTGTTTAGTTGCGCCCCGGAGCAAGCAAAGCGAGCGGAGAGCCATGCGTGAAGAGTTACCAGTACTCTGAAGTGACGTTAACCCACCAATCAAAAGCGACTAATATTGCATAAGGTCGTAGGACTAATACTGGACTATAAAGGATCTAATAATGCGACCTGCTAAAGTAGGGACAGGAGGCTATCGAAAGGAAAAAGAGCTATTTGTATTTAAGGAAGCTTGAATTGTTGGTGCTCCACGTTGGGCGCCAAATAAAACTTCCAAAACTTTGAATGTGTTTCTTTCAATTCGGCGACGGCTCGAAGAGTGTAGAGACAGGATGTTGCCGAAGCAAAAAAAAATTCGAATTTTGGGACCGCCCGTTATGTGCCAAGATAAAACGTACCAAAATTTGAGCGGGTTTCTTTTAGTTCGGCGCTGTTTAGCCCCTTATAAGTGGAAATGAAACGATACAGAAACAAAACAAACAGATTTGAATTTTTGGACGATTTGCAATCAACTGCCCAAAACTCGAATATGTATCTTTTATTTCGGTTCCGGCTCGCTAACAGATGACGAAATGCATGGGCGCCCGCAGGTTTTTTTTTCAGAGAGGGCAAAATAGAAAACTTTTTGCTGTATTTTATACAGGGTGCTACAAATTCGTTTCTTTGTATGGGTATCTCGAAAACCGTAAGAGATACGAGGTCGGTTAATTTGGGCAAAGTTGCGCAATTTAAGGGTGATTGAAATGCCGCCGAGAAATTTAGAAAATTCCGTCTACTTCCGGAGATATCCGTAAAATACCGAAAATCATCTATTTTATTTTCATTTTTTCCTGCTTTTGTTTGAAAAGATAAAGTAAAATAAATGTCACATTTTTATTGCCACTTTTTCTCCTCTACAAGCTGGAGGTATTTAATTTTAATTCCGACGTTTCGCTTTCGGGCCCCCTTCATCAACTTAATTTTTTTAAATACGGACCTGGATTTTTTATCTAATTTTTAAAAAGCCTTTGGTCTCCCAAAACCAACCATGTATCACACTTTTCCGATAGTGGTAACAAATATTGTCATAAGTGAAATCGGGTCAGAAAAGATCGCCCCATCTCTGTCTAACACATTATCTCTTATGGATAAAATCTAGATTTGTGGATTTATTGATAAGTGCGATACACCGTTGGTTTTAGGAGACCAAAGGCTTTTTAAAAAGTAGATAAAAATTCCAGGTCCGTATTTAAAAAAATTAAGTTGATGAAGGGGGTCCGAAAGCGAAACGTCGGATATAAACTTGGATAACACCAGCTTGTAGAGGAAAAAAAGTGGCAATAAAAATGTGACATTTATTTTACTTTATTTCTTCAAACAAAGGCAGGAAAAAATAAAAACAAAATAGATGATTTTCGGCTTTTTACGGATATCTCCGGAAGTAGACGGAATTTTCTAAATTTCTCGACAGCATGTCAATCACCCTTAAATTGCGCAACTTTGCCTTAATTTAACCGACCTCGTATTTGTTACGGTTTTCGAGATACCCATACAAAGAAACGAATTTGTAGCACCCTGTATAACATTTATTTTTTTAAATATTGAAGAAAGTTAACCAAACATATTACAGAAGGAGCAAAATAGGTTATGAACACAAAAGAAACATGATGTAAAATCTTAATAAAAGAAACAAAAGACTTACCTAATAATTAATAGTAAGTGTATTTTACTCTAAACTAAAAATCAGACTTTTGTTACTCCAGGAAAAAATTTAAAATTTATAATGACCAATAGGATGTTCAATGGCTATGCTTTCATCTATTTGAGATTGAGATAAATGTTCTCCCCAAATATTTAACTCGCTTTCCAAGTTTTCAATCTTGTAGAGATATCCCACCTTAAGTGCAAAAGGTTTCATATCAAAGTATTTTATATTTTTTGGCAATATATTAAACAACGAGAATTCGATTTTATGCTCCTCTAAAAGGCAAGAATCAAATGGTCTAAATATGGAATAAATATAAATTTTTTGAAATAAATTTTATCTGAATCGGATTTAAATTAGATCTGCGAGTTTGTCGCCCGCAAATCCGTGCTTTACTCTCCTCTATATTAAGGGCCTCACAAGTGCGAGAATTTGGAGCGCTCTGAGTTGAAACGTGATGAATTTTCGGAACAATCAAAACAATCGGATTCCAGACGTGCGCACTTCGCTTCATCAGAATTTCCCATATCTTTACGATCCAGTGAAATGCTCTCAAGAGGTCTCGTGGTACAGTGGCCAGATTTTATACTTGTGATAAGGACGGCCCGGGTTCGATTCCCGTCGATGATGAGGGATGTTTTTTTATTTTTTTAAGGTTATGATTATTTCTTTTTGTAAATTTGGGTTAGCTTGGGTTAGTTTTGCTTGGTTGCGCCCCGGAGTGAGTGAAGCGAGCGGAAGGCTATGGGTGAAGTTAACATTACTCTTTTAAATTCTGGAATCCGATTGTTCTGATTGGTCCGAGAATGCATCTGCTTCAGTTCAGGGCGATCTAAATTCTCGCCTCACAAGTAGATAACGTATTAGAAAAAATGTCTGTAAAAGCTCTATCAACTTCAAAGCGATGTTTTTCGGAAGTGTTAGTATTTAAATTTATGTGGTGGTGAACATCTACAAAATTAATTGAAATACCTGGTAACCTATTCACCACTGGTTCTAAGCTGTTTGAATATTTACTTGACACCATACCATGTGAATTTAGAGTAGCCCATAACTGAGCTGACTTTTTGTAGTACTCGAGTTCATTAAAACTTCTCGTTTTTTTATCGAAAAGTTTTAAATATGGTATTAAAGTTTTGAGTAGAAATGCGCAACAATTTATATTTGATGGCTGTCCAACGAGTCTCACAAAACAGGGTCTTTTTTTACTGATGTCGTTAATGACTAAAAATTAAAATGTAGTTTTTATGTTAAGATACAAGTATTAAAAATGTTTAAAACACTTAAGTATTGTACAAAAATCGTACAAGGCCTCTCCCTGCGGGCGCCCATAAATGTCCACGCGCGATAGAAGAGAAACTACTTCCTTAACAGCTATACACATAGTTAAATTATTAAAATTATTAGTATGCTGTCTCCCTTTCCGGTTGTTCCCACTAACACCTAGCTTAATCATCACTAAATACGAAGATGTTTCATTTATTTCAGCAACCGCCCGTTGACAGTGAATATAGGACACTGACGAAACAAAAATATCACCGAACGTGGGGTGCCAAATGAAACGTCTTAAACTTCGAAAGCGTTTGTTTTGCCTCGGCACACGCCTATCAACACAGGTTCTTAAGACTTCTATGGTTCTTGAAAGATATACTATTCACAAACGGGCGCCGAGAAATGTCTACGTGCAACGAAATCTATATATATATATATAT
>JAEQML010084444.1:0-10128 GCA_016904865.1 Pissodes strobi | reverse complement strand
TATATTTTTTATTTTAAGAAAAGTCAGTGGCGTACCACTGTTTGTCTAATAATAGTTTTGCCAGAAAACTTCCACAGGCTACTGATGAAATAACTCTGGATTTCTCCTGCAACTTTTAGTAGCAATTCGACGCAGGAGAAATCCAGAAGTGTCTAATAATATATTTTTTTTTAAATTGACCTCTATACATCTCAAAAGTTAAGACGTTTAGGGCATATTATGTTCATATGAAGTTTTTTCTTAAAATGGGTCCAAGAATCACCTCCTTAAATATTAGCGTGTCATTAAGGAATCACCCTGTATAAATACCTATATTGTAGGAAATCAGAAGTTACTTGGTTTACCAAAGGAAGAAATCTACCGCAATTATGTATGCGAAAGGCATTTCGCATTGCACAGCAATGAATTAAACTCCTCCGCACCTTCTACGCCAAAACGATTTAAAGGACCAGCTCAAAAAATAAATACCACTGATAAGCCAAAAAAAATTTTATGAAAAGGCAAATTAAATGCGACAAGCTTGCAGAATTAAGACAAAAAAACATCAGATTGAACACAAAAAATTAAAAGACAAAAGGTCAATATCCCCTCATTGCTCATTACCGCAATGGCTTGTTTGTCACTAGCAGCAAAAAGTTTTGTGGGGATACAGTTTCGCGGTAAAAGGCGCGGCAGAAAGATTTCCTTTTATTATAAATCTCCCTAAGCTTACCGCTTTTTAAAGCGGCAAGGTTTAATTCTCCCCAGTGTTTCTAGTGTAAGAGGTTGGTTTGGAGAATGCACCTTTAAAACGGGAATCGACAAAACTGTCTTAAATCACCTTCAAAAAAAATATTCTACCATGTCTAGTGAAGAACGGAAATGTATTTTGGCTTTTGCCGAAATGTCGATTAAAAAAGATTTGGAATATTCCAAAAAAATAGAAATTATTGAGGGTTCCGAGGATCTTGGTCATTTAGGACGTCTTCCGAAACATGCTAAACAAGTTTTAGTTTTTTCTATTCGAGGCCTGTATCACAAATGGAAATTGCCTTTGGCATATTTTGTTTCCGGGACCTCGGTAAAAGGCGAAAAATTGAATTCTTCAATTTTGTACGCCCTCGATAATTTAAATGCTATTGTATTTCTTCCCAAGGCAGTCGTTTGTGATCAGGATTCAAACAATAGAAAAACTTTTAGTTTGTTAGGAATAAGTGCTGAAACGCCATTTTTCCTTTATCAGAAACACAAAATTTTTGGGTTATTTGATGTACCTCATTTATTCAAAAATATCCGGTATAACTTGCTACCGAATAATTTTACCTTGTTCGAGAACATTATAAGTTTTGATCATATTAAAAGGGTGTTTGCAATAGATCAGTCTTCGAATACGGCACGAGCCATGCCAAAGCTTTCTCAGAAACATATTAACCCAAATGGTTTCGAAAAAATGTCCTTTAAATTAGCCTTACAGGTTCTGTCCCATACTGTTGCCGCAGCGGTAAAAACATGTGTCAAAAACGGGCAAATCCATGCGGATGGAATTCCTAGTGCTAATTTTTTGGAAGATATAAATCATTTATTTAATTCTTTAAATACTAAACGGGTCTATTCAAAAAATCCTTACGGTTGTGCTTTGTTAGACAAAAATACCATAATATTCCAAACTTTTAAAAAAGGCTTAGATATTTTTCAAAATTAAAAAACTCGAAGGCAGAAAGATTGTCTTGTTTTGATGGTATGATTCAAACCACCAAAAAACCGTATGATTTTTTAGAGACAGGGAGGGAATAACTTATATTTCCATAATTCAGGTAAAAATATTTAATTTTTTCCTTGAAATGCGGTATTATTAAAAATTTTCTTTAGTTAGGATTCAACGAAAGAATAAATGAAGATCTGATAGAGATGTTGACGACGATAAGGCAAAAGTCATACATTTTCGTCTATTTAGTGATTTTTATAATTGAATTATTATACTTACCTACATACTTACAATTCAATTTCGTGTCAACCAACTATTACATATTGATGTATAGCCCCTACTTCATACATAAATTGTAAAGATGTGTTTGATATTTTCTATCGTTCCATTTTCATAATAATTTACTAAATAAATCCATTTTATTTCGCCTAAATTAATTTAATGGGTACCTACCTACTTACAGACGTATTATTATAAGTCTTTTAAAAATCGGTTTTGTATTTAAATAATTAATGTTTCATATGTTCATAATAATTATTACATACGTAAAAGAGATATATTTTATTTTCTAATTCAAACCTGGCAACCCTGAAACAATGCAAAAACATTTAACCTAAAGAGACCCGACAACTCATTCATAAAAATCCGAAATCTTGTAAAAATATCAACAAAACGATTGTCCCGCCTCCTTATATTTTTATGTATGGTGTACAAACTTTTGTCAAACTTCGTCCCCACTACTAAATGTAGTATTGCCCGCCCCCGCCTGAACGAAAGCAAGGACAGTTCATAGACGTAGACTTTGAAAATGTGAGTCCATCATTATAATAATTTCAATAAAGTAAATACGTTTAATTTGAAATGATGGTATTTATTCGAGTGCATTATTTAATATATATTTATGTTTTATTTATAGTGTGTGGGTTAGATTGAGTTAGTTTGGGTTAGATATGGGTTCTGAAGGTTAGTTAACACAAAATAGTTATTTTGCTGTGTCACGAAATTTTTCCGTGTCCTTGCAAAACCACTGCGATGAAACCAAAGAAGTATTCACTTCAAAAACGATTTAATAGAGGTTGGTATATGATTGCAAACATATCAGATTATCCATTAATAGGTCTGTTCTAGCAGCGATTTCAAACGGTTTCAAACCGTCCGGAGTTTGCGCATAACGATATAAGCGTCGCTTTTATGGCTATGCGCAAACTCCGTACGGTTTGAAACCGTTTGAAATCTCTGCTAGAACAAACCTATCACATACATAGGTAAGTATTATAAAATATTAATTAATCACATCACAAAATGGTGCCCACTGTACTACTGTGTTTCATTTACTTTTACTTACTTGTGGAAACTCAGGTTAGGATGATAATAGCTGGATATATTGCATACCTCACACCGCAAGACCATCGTTACTTTAATATAAAGTTTATAAAAAATATTTATAGGAAATCACTCACGAAATATAAAAAAGCTACACGTCGCGTCGTGTCGCACAAATTCAGGCTTTAAAACATCCATTTGAAACCAAACAAAACTGGGCGAATAGTGCTATTTTGCACGTTTTTTAATAAAGAACATTAATTTATTTAAGTCGCGATCAAAAGTTGGACGGCCATCTTGTTACTTTTGACGTCTGTATTATTAGGAATCCCATTCAAAACGGTGTCGAAATTTTTGCTAGTGAGCTTTGACATTGCACAATTTTGTTAATATCATAGCAATCAGTCATCAAAAATAGTGTCGAAAAGAGCTTCTTTTCTACATAACTATGCCTATCGAAAAGACTTCTTTATGATACCAAAATAGAGATAGTATATTGTGCAACAAGTGCTGAAAATAAGACTTTTCACACGAATGAGACAGTTTGGTGACACGAGCCGTAAGCGAGTGTCATAAAGTCTCATGAGTGTAAATAGTTATTTATGTATTTAGAGCGCAAAGTAATAGATTGCCGCTTGAGAAAGAATGTTACTGATGCGCAACGCGTAGCGGAGCGCAGTAATCTTTCGAAAACGGCAATCTTACTTTGCGCTCGAAAAACACACAGAACTTTTTCTACAGCCCCATTTTTTAAAATCAAATGCACATTTTTCTCTATACTTATTCTGAAATTTGCAAATGACTGTCAGTTTTGACATATTATGTTAGGGCTTCGAGCATATTTAGAACAGGAGTGCCAGCAACAAACTGTAATAAACGCACGACTGTCATTTATTTATCTTCGGTTTCCATGACCATTCATAGCACACTAGACGGAAAAAGTGAGAATTTTCTTTTCCATGTTCGCGCTAGAGCGCAAAATAAGGATCCACGGCATTCGTCGATTTTGCGTTTTTATTTGAATTTAGTATTTAGTAATTTTGCGCGCGGCTGTAGAAAATAGTTATTTGTGTATTTAGAGCGCAAAGTAACGGATTGCCGCTTGAGAAAGAATGTTACTGCGCGACGCGTAGCGGAGCGCAGTAATCTTTCGAAAACGGCAATCTTACTTTGCGCTCGAAAAACACACAGAACTTTTTCTACAGCCGTATTTTTTAAAATTAAATGCACATTTTTCTCTATACTTATTCTGAAATTTGCGAATGATTGTCAGTTTTGACATATTATGTTCGGGCTTCGGGCATATTTAGAACAGGATTGCCAGCAACAAACTGTAACAAACGCACGACTGTCATTTATTTATCTTCGGTTTCCATGACCATTCAGCACACTAGATGGAAAAAGCGAGAATTTCCTTTTCCATGTTCGCGCTAGAGCGCAAAATAAGGATCCACGGCATTAGTTGATTTCGCGATTTCATTTGAATTTAGTATTTAGTTATTTTGCGCGCGGCTGTAGAAAAAAGTCTTTTTCAGCACGTGTAGCACACTATACTTTTTCTACGACTGCTACATACAGGGGCCCCACTGGGAGTGTGGTAGAAAATTACATGTTATATGGGAAACATTTTTATTATTGATTTATCAGAAAATTTTATTCCTAATGAAAGACGCTACGTGAGTAAGAGATTCTCGCTAAGCTATAACTAGGGGCACAATCTTAAAATGGGGCCACCGAAGTGGGGTCCCTATTTTCCAAATATTTTGAAAAAGAGGCTCCGAGGACGAAGCCCTAAAATGGGGCCCCAGGGGGGCGAAACCCTAGAATGGAGCCTATGGTTCGGGAGTTCCATTTTTTACAGATTTAACAATGGAGCCCCCGGGGGCGAAGCCCTAAAATAGGGCCCCAAGTCTTAAAAGGGGGCCTCTGGTATAAGAGTTCCATTTTCTACAGTTTTGCAAAAAGGGGCTCCCGGGGGGTGAAGCCCTATAATTGGGCCCCCTTTTTTAGAGATCTGGTAATGGGACCTTTGAGGGCGAAGCTCTAAAACGGAGACGAAGCCCTTTAATCCAAATACACGGCGTGTGCAAAGTATACTTTTCACACGATGTTTGAAATGTCCAGTTTTTAAGAGCAGTTGTTAGTGCATTTTTGTCTATTTTCAGGGCAGTCATAGAAAATAGTATATTATTTTATATGGAGGAAAAGTGATACTTTTCATGGCGCGCTCGTGTTTAACAGCCGAACGGAGTGCATAATATACTATTCAGCAGCTAATAATGAAATAAAATTTCCGAAAACTTAATTCCTGAATAATTTCAAATTTGAACACGAAATTTATGAGATACCAAAAATACGCAATTTTATCCCGATTTAAACGTTTTTGTGACACATATATAGGGTTTTTCTGCTCTCAGTGGTTAAACGAAAAATTAAATCATACCACTGCTAGCCTAAAAATAAATTGCTTATCATTATTTTTGAGACAAATAAAAAGGAACCGTAGCATACAAATTTTATTTAAAAACATACAAATATGGCAAATATCTGGTTAATGACATATTCAAAAAGTAGCTTAATAACTATTTTCTTCTGTTAAATACCTATTAAAAATATATTTTCATTTCATTATAAATGCTACTATCACTGAAAAAAATCTAAATAAACTGGTATATCTAGAAAAAAAGATTAAATTTAGAGTATTGGCAATTGTAATTGGTTTATTTAGATTTGCTAAACCAGTAAATTGTTAGGGTATTTCTATAAAGCTATTGTATTAATAAGTACCCGTATTAGGTAGGTATATAATATAATTAAAGTAGATAAACATATTTACAGCAGTGCCTTCACTGGTTTTGAAACGTTACCAAGTTAGTATACTTATCGAATGGGGAAGAGCCGTCGGTCGTCGACCTCCAATGCTCTCAATCTATTGGTGCAGTTACTTTACTACGTGCATACTATAAATATTTTGGGGGTAAAACAAGGCGGAACCAAGGGAAGCGGCATTGCCAGATTGACATGTAAGAACTTCAGAACTGGTTTTTGATGAATCAAAAATGGGGAAAATAAGTATTTAGTGTTATAATTTAATATGAAAAAAGTATGTACAGTAACTCGTAAACTTAAAATTTGGCAACGCTACATCTATCGACCATAGAATATGCCTCAATGTTGGGGGAAAACAAAGAACCATTTGTCCCGTCTCTTCAGGTTAAATGTCTTTGAAACAATGTGCCATTTCTAGAGAGAGAGAGAGAGAGAGAGAGAGAGAGAGAGGGACAAAATCCAGTTGACTGGTATGTGGTATGATCCCCTGTCTTCCAGCGGAGATAGGTTTTTATGTCACTGTTCGAACTTGGCATTCAAATAAAATCATATATTCCGTTTAAAGACTGACCTATGTTTTGTTTCTATCCCAAATGCCATTTGTTATGTGTAACACGATACACATATAACGGTATGCTGGTTTCTAGACTCGTTTTTGACCCGCCCGCGCATCTACGTCATCTGGGAGCAATTGTCTCCGTTTGACGCTGTCATAGTTTATTTAATTAAGTGAATTAGTAGATTTGTTTTGTGTTTATATATGTTATAGGATTATTTAAAATAAAAACTTAGAGTATAATTATGCCGAACTGTGCTGTGGCTACATGTTAAAACTATAATAGGCCCACCAAAGGGAGTGATATTAAATATCGGTTTCCAAAACATGACTTAGCAGAGCAGTGGATTCGTGCTTGTCGAAGAGAAGATAGGATTAACATAAAAAATGGTGAGTATCTTTAATTTAATTAAAAATCAACATCGAAAAAACCAAATACGTTATATGTAAGTAAAAAAATAAGTCAATTAATAATAATCCAAACATTAGCATAAATGGTATACCTTTGGAAAAAGTGTCAAGAAATATTTGGGATTACTTTAGATGAAAATTTAAATTGGTCGCTACACATAAATAATTTCAATCCTGTCTGCTTTGTATAAAAGCAGAAATTATTTGTCTAAAGAAAGCAAGTTTCAAGTTTTCAATGCTTTTTTCCTCAGACATTTTAGATACCTTTTGCCTGTGTGGGGCACGTGTGGTGAAGTTGATTTTAATATAGCTCAAATATTACAAAATGAATTTTTAAAAGTATTATTTAATTTTGATTGGCTTTTACTAGTTCTAACACAATTTATTCAGAATTAAATTTAAATAGACTAAGAGAAATCTTAGAAATAGAACAGTGCAAATGTGCAAACCATAATGTGCATGATTACCAAACGAGATCATTAAATAATGTTTATCAGGTTTCTACAAGAACTAATATAGGGTTGATAAATCAAATTACAGATGCAATTCAAAAATTTAATAATTTACCTCATTGTATAAAAGATTTAAATAACTATAGGAGTTTTGTTAAAAAATTTAAAAATTTTAAGAATGCTAATTAGGTAATTATAAGCAACATTGGGATAAATTATTTTTTGTGTTGTTAATCTCGGGGCCAGGGTTTACAAGCACTGATTAGAGAATTATTGTTAAAATAAGTTACCTATAATTTCTGTCTGGATATTGTGTTTGAAAAAACGATTTAAAAAAAATGTAGGTACCAACCCAAATTAATATAAGTCTAAAGTATTTAGTAATACAAAACATATTGTTTTTTTTTCATAAGATACAAAAAGTTTAACGTTATAGAACGGTATTTTTTAATAACGTTTAAAAAATACTTTTTTTCAAGGTTTTTATACTATTAAAAAAAATGTGTGTGCTTTAAGACCACACGATAGAAATGAAAACTTCAACAAGCGGTGGCATCATTTGTCAGAATTTCGATCCCAGCCTTCGTTGCAGAGATACTGGCGAAAAATGGTTTTTTCCCAAAAACCCCCCTTAAATTAAAGTCCCGGTCCCCCTCGTATGGGCTAAGGTGGCCCCCCATGGGGCGCACCTACCATAAAAATTTCGACCCCGTACCTCTTCCCGTTCTCCCAAAATTAATTATTTAAGTTTTTCCTTCTCTCCCTTCCCTTTGGAATGTTGCTGTTCGTTCGCATTCGTTTGCGTTGCTACCAGCTCGCTGGAAACGTTCCTCAAGGCTAGCCACACTTGAAGGAATGATCTGAAATATTTGTATCGCAGCGTTCCATCAATTCGCGCCATTAAGGAAAACTTATATTCTTTTTATACTCGTCCACACTACAACCTTTCTGCTTTCGCGGCAAGGCATTTCCTTTTGATCTTTTTAATTTACCGACACACTTTAATAGGCAAATAGTATTTGAAATAATTTGTACTTTTTCTATGTAGAAAGATTTTTGTGCGACGATATATCGAAGCGACATTATATCGGTAAGAAAATATCGATTAAAATATATCGGTATATTTGGGGAAAATATCGATATAGCGTTGCCATCTCCATTTGTTGCGGGGGACGAGGCGGATCCGCGGTGGATCAATCTGGTTTGCGGCCACCGATGGCCCCGCTACGAGGGACAGAGAGTGTGCAAACGCCCTGAGAGTGTGTACTTTCGCGTCGCGTTGTCTGGTGTCTTATAATAATCGAGGAAAGAACATCAGCGAATACTATTTGAATCTCTCCCCACAGACTGTTCGCTGCTGCAGGTAGAGTACAAACTTATTTTTTGTCGTGCTGCGGCCACAGTTTATACATACCCGAATCAGTTAAACAACTCTCCACGTGTTTTGAACCCAAGCGCTCCAACCAATAGGAGAACTGGGAGTCCTTATCTTGCGCCTGTGATCAATGAGTGAACGCTGCCTTTATAAATAAAACATCAGTTTGGCATATATCTATGTCTCTTTTCAATAAGATACCTCCTGTAAGGAGAAAGAGATACTGTTGGCGAGAATTAACCATAAAACGAGCACGCAACAGGCTTGTATTGTGCTTGTATTCAGATGAGATCTGGATTATTGATTTTCTGGGCGGCGATAAGAAAAGTACGTTGATTGAAAAGGAACCGAAAAGCGAAAAATAGCCTCTTGTTTGTTCGAGAGTCGGCTTTGTTTGTAGTGCTTTTTGTGGTCTGCTTTCGCGAATTTTGTGTATTAGATCCATAGACTTAGTTGTATGCCTATTATTAGATCATAGTTCGACTCTGTCCACGGCCCAGCTGGCCGTATAATTCAGACGTTTCCAACTAATAATGCGCGTGCTCCAAATATGAGAATCCATGAAAAATAGAATTTGGCTTCACTAACATCAAAGGTGCCGGCTCAGAGTTGTATAACTGATTCGGGTACGGTATAAACTGTGCTGCGGCTTTTGCGTTTGATGCAATAACATCAAACGATTTTTGTTGAGTGGATCTACTCGATATTATTTGTACTCTGACGCGGTTATGTTCCGTCCAATTGGAGACAAACTAATATAGAATATTATTCGAAGTTTACCATTGCCATAATAACCGAGTGGGGAAATCCTCCGAAGTTACGACCACTCATAAAATGGCACAAAAGCACTCTAAGCTGGATTTATAGATTGACATAACATAAGCAAGAAGTTAAAAATGCAAATTTAATTCAGGCAATTTATAGATTGACATAACATAAACTTGACCTAATAAGTTCTCTAACTTTTCACTATGTGATTATCTTGGACCAATGTTTTCATTGTATTTACCTTTTTTTGTTTGACAGTAAACAGATGGAAGAATTACATAAGCGATATTCATTTAAATTTGGTGTTTTGGTTTTTTTACGCCAATTTATAAATTAATGTACCTAAGATTCTATAATATTCTCTCTTTTAAGAAACGATTAATACCACACGCGTGTTGACATCAACTTGTCGACGCGACGCTGGTATTGAAAAGTACTTACACTAGTACCATCCTTATCTGTCAAGTCAAAGTGTCAAATCAAATATGCTGTCATATTGACAGCTTTTGCCTTTCCATCTATTTAAATAGGGTTGTATTGAAAATAATTTTTCCTCCGACCCCCTATGAAAATGAGAAAAAAGTACCGTTAACGTGGCTATCATATTGCCATCTATTTAAATAGGGTCGTATTGAAAATACTTTAACCTCCGACCCTCCTGTGAAAATGAGAAAGAAGCACGGTTAACGTGGCTATAGAGCGCCTCTTATAGCACATGCATGTTGAAAAA